>CM044444.1:611051-629135 GCA_024363595.1 Xenopus borealis | reverse complement strand
AACTATAATAGTCTTTCTGAAGAAACACACCAGTTTTACCAACACAGGGCAATACTTCATTATATTGCTATTCCTTTAAAACATTTCAATTGTTTTGTGTATTTTAATGTTAGGCCCCGGCAAGGGTCAGGCAAAATGTCAAAAGCTAAACTGAAGCAGGTAGGATCTGCTGATACTTTTCTGCTCAGTTCTATTGCTTCTATGATCTGTAGAACTAAGTAGGGAAAGTTAAGAGACGCTTCCTGCAACGTTAGATTAAACTTTTGCCATTCTGCCTGGCTGGGGGAGCTTGGGTTATGCCTTCATATCAGCAGGGTTCAAATTGCATATGATATCTAAAGATGTGCAGAATTATTTCAGAGTGTTGTTCTGGGCCCTTAAAGTAAAGTCATACAGTACATAGGACAGATATACCCTTTAAAGCGATGTTGTAAAATGTGTTGTTTTACTTCCTGCTGGAAGAAAGGCAGCAGTTTCCCAAATTTGCAACTGCAAATAGGGTCAATAAGGCTCTCCTGCAGCTGATGAGTCCTGCCTGGTCTGTCCCCAATCTATAGCAGAATTCTGCACTGAAATCCATTTCTCAAAAGAGCAAACAGATTTATTTATATTTAATTTTGAAATCTGACATGGAGCTAGACATATTGTCAGTTTCCCGGGTGCCCCCAAGTCATGTGACTTGTGCTCTGATAAACTACAGTCACTCTTTACTGCTGCTCTGCAAGTTAGAGCTATATCACCACCCTTCCTCTCCCCCCAGCAGCCTAACAACAGAACAATGGGAAGGTAACCAGATAACAGCTCCCTAACACAAGATAACAGCTGCCTGGTAGATCTAAGAACAACACTCAATCGTAAAATCCAGGTCCCACTGAGACACATTCAGTTACATTGAGTAGGAGAAACAACAGCCTGCCAGAAAGCAGTTCCATCCTAAAGTGCTGGAACTTTCTGAAAGCACATGACCAGGCAAAATGACCTGAGATGCACCTACACACTATAGTACATCAATATTAAAGCTATTGTTATTTGCAATGTAATTTAGGAATAAAAACTACACCATTACAATCATGACAGAATCCCTTTAAAATCAGTAATGTCCTAACTAAACGAATGAACCTAGTGTGGGGTATACATGCCTTTGGTAAAGTCCCATACTTACCATATCTGGAATCACAGGTTAATCCAGTAGTACTGACCCAGTGTCAATGATTTGATCAGAAAGGAGAACAATTCAGAATACTGTAGGACATTCAGATTTTTGTTCATGAGCCACTTCATTTTGCTTTTTGGATCATTTTCCTACGAAAAGATTGAAACTTTCCCAACCAACTTCCTTCAATTAAAGTTTTCAAGCCCCTGCTTATGGAAAACAAGTCCTCGGCACAATTAAAAGGGAATATAGCAATATGTAGGCATGACAGTCTCCTTCATCACCCCACACCTTGTGAGAGGTCAGTGATCCACATCATGTTCTATTCCCTCAGTTACAGCCGCCATATAAACTTAGTATTCTTCATCCAGGCTGAAAACTAACCATGGCAGGTAAAGGGAAGATGCCCTGAGATAATTGTGGTGGCAGGATGGTCCATCACTTGAAAGAGCACAGGCAGGACCTGTGTTGGGTCATCTTATCATTAGATTCTAATGGGTCCATCAAAATAATTGACTTGGTGGGGCTTGTTGAGCAAATGGCTCCACTACTGGGACGTACAGATTCCCATTTGAAACACAAATGTATAATTTCCATTTGATACGGGGGTTCTAGGTAACTGATAGACTTGACTATTTGGAGTACTTAGGGCTGAAATTAAATCCCTCTAATGGAGCAGACTTACAGGTCCATTCTACTGTGTCAAAGACTTTAGCCATGTCTAGAGCATCAATCACCCTTTGGCTAGAGTTGTCATGTTTGGTTGGTAGGTTTACCAATAATCTTATGATGTTCAGAAAAGTCACTTTGACTGGTATAAACCCAGTTTGTCAACTCGGAACTCATCTTAGTGGCTATATATATCCTTGGCCAAATGGTTTGATCTAGGCAATAGTCATCTGGGCTCGGCAAGGGTAATTAAAGGGGCCTCATAAAGTCATGGAAGGGGTTTGCCACCAGCAATGGCATATTCTTATTAGAAAGGTAGTCTTTGTTGACTGTAATTGAGGCAGACCTTGTGGATGGAAAGGATAAATCGGTGAGCTGATCCCATGCCTGGCAGCAAATACCCATTCAGGGAGAGAAAAGCAGGAGCTTGTCTCCATTTACACAACAATGGCGAAATCAACCCGTGTCCTGTTAGCCTTAAAGTGGCCATAGATGTTACAATTACGATCTGTCCTGGAAAAGATGTTTACAAGAAAGATCATTCGTTTTAATACACACGTGTACAGCTGAATGGTCATATATACAGAGAGAAACAATAGAATTCTACCTTTATCTGACCATTCAGCACTAACAATAGCCAATGTTTCGGGTCCTTTCAAAGGTGCCCAATAAACATTTTCCTGCCAGCCAGATTGACGAGCTGACTAAAGTCTTCTGCTGATTTCAGTTGGCTCGTCTCCCATCATACACGCACCAAATATTGCAATAAAATTATTTTCATATATTAGTGGTGGGTCTATGGCCTCCTTTAGAGAAGAGCATCTTTCATTTCTCCTAGTCTGCTTGGGGGACACAGGGACATCCAGGAGGCAGGACACAACTAATAAAAAACTGGCTCCTCCTCCACTGACTATACCCCCAGCAGGTGGAGCTTCACTCAGTTTGAGTTGTGTCCTCAGGAGGATAGGACTTATTTTTTCTCTCCAAGAGTTTATTTTATTATTTTATTCAAAGTGTTCAGCTGAACTGACACTTGGGGATGTTCAGGCCCTCTACACTGAGTAGAGGTCCATTTCTGACACCCCCCTACGAGGGACCATTCTTGGAGTGCCTTGAGCACAGACCATCCAGCCTGATACATTTTTTTCCATCTACAGGAAGAAAGGAAAGCTGGCCGGAGGACTGAGACCAGAGGGCTTTTCTGGGGTAAGTCAAAGATTCCCCTTTTTATATTAAGGGCCCCTGGTTTACTGTTTCAGTATGATCCTCCCTCACTCTGCAAACACTCTTGCCACCTGCACAGAGCTTCCTGCCTACAGCTCCAGACATACAGTGGGGTATCCTGCCTGTTTTTTTCAGCTCCAGCAGGGCACACCCAGAACTGCTGATCCTCCTTCCCTGCTCTACCATCTGCATAGATTCGCCCATCACTATTTACCACAGTCATGACCGCTACAACAGCGGTCATCCGCAGTGCAGTGTCTCCACCTGAACAATCCATTGATCAAGGCTTTATCCCTTCCATTGCAGGAACTAGGTTGGGTTCTAAACAAAATCCTCATTGACACCCAGTCAATCGAAATGCACTTCAACACACACAGACACTGAGAATCTCTCTTCATCAGGAGAAGGCACTTCACCTCAGATTTATAGGTAGATTGTTTTTGCAGAAACAACAACACACTGTCAAATTTTGCGTGAAAGTGCTGATGGTCTCCGCCATAGAAGCAGTGCCATTTCCTCAATTCCATCTTCAAGAGCTCCAATGGAACACAGTGACGTTGTGATGATGATCCGTGCTACAAGAGACCTCTCTATCTCACTAGACGATGGTATTCCTGCTTTGGTGGCTGAAGACCAACCAGCTGACACTAGGCAGATAGCTATGAGACCCACACTGGCTAGTACTTACTACAGATGCAAGTCTGTCAGGTTGGGGAGCTGCCCTCAAGGTAAGGTGGCCATACACGGGCCGATAAAAGCCGCATTATCCTCTTCCGCCCTTCTTAGGTTTTCCATCATGATAGAGCAGTTATCCAAACCATCCCTTCATTCCTGCCGATGGTGGTCTCAGAATTTCACTTGAACCAAGAAATAACGGTCCCAACCTTCTGTCCTTCACCATCCAATCCCAAGAAGGTGGCTCTACAATTTCTGGATCCTGTTAGAGCACTAACATTCTATCTTCATAGAGTTCATGACATCCACAGGACTGATGCTCTACTCATCCTGCCTTTGGGACCCCATAAAGGTTCACCTGCCACTAAATCTGCCAATTTCCATTGGATATAGCAAAGCATTCAGTGAGCCTACATGGTACAAGGCCAATTGCCTAGAGCTAGGATTACTGCCCACTCTACCAGAGGGATGAGTATTTCTTGGGCCTTCGGAAATCAGGCCTTGGCAGAACAGCTGTGAAAATCAGCTACGTGGACTTTGGTCCACTTTTTTTGCAAATTTTACCATTTCGACACCTTTGCGGTTTCTGACACTCACTTCAGCAGAAAGGTGTTTCAAGCCGCAGTGGTCATTTCCAAATAGGCCTCATTCTCCCACCCATGATTTTAGGGGACAGCTTGGGTATGTCCCCATTGTCCCTGTGTCCCCCAAGCAGACTAGGAGAAAAGAAGATTTTGTGTATTCACCGTTAAATCTCTTTCTCTTCAGTCGCTTGGGGGACACAGGCCTTCCCACCCTGGATTGAGGCTGTCCTGTTTATCTATCAGACATGTTACTTGTTTGTATTTTACTACTACATGTTATTAAGTTATAAAGCATTATTTTATTCCTGTTGACTTAGTTACAAAATGAGTGAAGCTCTGCCTGCTGGGGGTATAGCAAGTGGAGGAGGAGCCAGTTTTTTATTAGTTGTGTCCTGCCTTGTGAATGTACCAGCTATAACCCACTGTCCCTGTGTCCCCCAAGTGACTGAAGAGGGATTTAACGGTGGGTACACAAAGTCTCCTTTTTTTGTTGCTTGTTGTTGAAGCCCTTCTAGAAAAGGGACGTTGAGCAGTCTTATCTTCCCACAACACCCCTGGAATAAAAAATGGAGTCCCACAGACCTTTAACATGTTTATCCTTGATTTAGAAAGATCGTGGATAATGTGAATAGTGATTATTTTATCTAAATAAGACCTGTTTCAGATGACATTGCCAGTAGATTTGAGTAGGGTGTTCCTCTAAGTTGGTCTAGTCTTTAATAGAATGGTGTTAAAATCAGTGAGGTACAGGCAACTGGCGAAAGCATCATTTTTAGGTATTTGGTGCCCCCCAGTTTTCCAGATTAGTGGTCACTTTTCTCCTCCATTGCTACAAGGCCGCTGGTGCCAGTATCTGGCTACTGGGGGTGTGTGTTTTGATCTCACAAAAGGGTCCCAGGTAACAGACACTTTGATCTAGTAACCAAAAAATTCAGTGTTTCATATAAAACGATATTGACAAATATAAATACATAAATATTGATTGTACAAACAGGAGTAACAGCACCTGCATCTCTGGTTAATACAGAACTAAATAGCTTATTACAATATATCTTATACACTGATAACACCATGTAGAAAGGTAGAAAGGACATTGTAACAACTGTTGCAGGCCTTCTATAAACTCACTGCAATGCCCATACATCACATTCACACACAGCTCTACCCCTGCACAACATTCACACACACGGCTCCGCTGCTGCACAACATTCACGCGGCTCCGCCCCTGCACAACAATCACGTGGCTCTGCTCCTGCACAACATTCACATGTGGCTCTGCTCCTACACAACATTAACACGTTTGGCTCTGCTCCTGCACAACATTCACGTGGCTCCTCCCCTGCACAACAATCACGCGGCTCTGCTCCTGCACAACATTCACATGTGGCTCTGCTCCTGCACAACATTAACACGTTTGGCTCTGCTCCTGCACAATTGTCTAGCTAGTTAGTATAGTTCTTCTGTTGACAGGAGCCCAGTCAGGTAGAGGGAAGGCCAAGACTGTGGTTCAGAGTATCATCTAGTCGGGCGGTTTCTCTCTCCAGGATTTCAGGTCGGGGATCACTAGCCACAGTAGCCAGTGATTCAGTAAGATCATTACGTAGATTCATAATATCATCATTGGTGCGTGAACAACGTTGTATATAGTGTGAGCGGAGTTCTTGTTCCGCCTGCAGCTGTGACTTTAAGAGGGACACCTGTAAAGATAGAAACCATAATTTCCATCAGCCACCATCTTTGTTTCTTGCAACATCATACTCCCAATATCATGTATAGTATACAGTAGCTATATATTGTGAGTGGGTCCCTATGCTCAGGTACAGTAACTGAGATCAGCCCAGAACATGGGGGCTTGAGGGCTAAAGAGCTTTGGTGGTTCTGGGCATCTTTGTTGAGCTTTGCTTCTTCTTCTGAAGAAGACTTTGTTTCAGCTCTGACACAGCACCCTGATGACTATTCACAGTTTTCCCTCTAGTTGATATCACTCACCTGTTTTTGCAAGTCTAACAAGCTTAGCGTTGATGTAGAGCCACCTGGATCCTGGAGAAAAATAAAACAATAAACATCAATTTGTTGTATTTAAGCCCAGCACCCTTGAGCATTGGTACAGACTGACCTTCAGTTGTTGCATGGACACAGAACTCTGAGGTGACATCATAGTGAGACTGCGCATTTCCCTTCTGAGAGTTCTCCTCTCGCTTTCCACCTGAGAGAAGATTATGGGTGAAGTTTATCAGCCAGAAACAACCCACAGGCTCACTAATGCAGGTCAGTTACACTTACTCTTTGCAGGGTCTGACCAAGCTGCAGGGTTCGGATTTCCAGTGCACCTTTTTCATTCTCCAGTCTTGCCACTGTCCCTTGTAGGACTTCCAGTCTTTCTTCTAAACTGCCATGAGCTGCAGCAGGTGCGTGGAACTAGGTGAAGCAGGTGAGAACATATCAGGTATACCCACCGCAAAATGCACTCACTAGCTGCATGGCTACATGAATACTGGCTTTTAGTCTCCCTGATCCAAAAGACTAGGTTGAGTCAACTCTTTAGTGTTACATTGGACTAAACCCTAAGCTTCATCCTGTAACACATACATGACGTCTAATGACTATATCCATGCTATGGTTTTGCTGCTGCCTCTCAGGTCAATGTCTGTTCATTAAGCGGAATTAAAGTTCTGGCACAGAGGAATTTTAAGTTTCTTTGGATGATCCCCTATATGCCCTCTATAGAAGCTTCTTTCACTGCCTTTATCTTTATCAAAGACACCTTTAGCTCTTGCATCCCAATGCACCCCTTACAACTACTGAACACATGATTTTGCCCACAATGCCAGGAGGACTATGACTGGGGAAAACAGATTATTTAATTTAGATTCAATGGACCAACCTCTGCAAACAATTCTCTGGAATCTGTATGACATAATCTTGCTATGATTTATGCCATAGTTAAAATAATATGCCTCTGTACATTGATTCTCACCTGTCTGGCCCTGTTCTTGGCTTCCAGTTCACGAGCCTTTTCCCTCCAGGCAATCTCCTCTGACTCTGTGTGTCTCAATGCCAATTCTGTTCTCTTGAGCCTGTGTTTCAGGCGTTCCTCCCTCTGCTTCCCCTCCTCGTTTTCTCTCTGAAGAGTCTCTATCTTCTGATGAAAATTTCCCAGACTTGTGTTCCTCTCCCATTCTCTACTATAGGGACCACTTTCCTCTAGTTCTTCATCAACCTCATTTATCAGCCTACACCTCCCCTGTTCATCCTCCTTTGTTGGGTTCCTTGTATCACTATCCAAGTAGTTTCTCTTGTCTTCTCTTATCTCATTGTCCAGCTTTGCTCTTCTCACCGATCTACTCTCTACTTTTGAGTCTTTTCCATCACATATCAACTGGCCAAGTTTCTCAAAGTGTTCCCTGAGAACTTTATTTGCTCCCACTCTCTCAAAAATCCCAGTCCTCTTCTTTTCCAGAACCAGAGAAAGTTCTGTAATTGTATTACTTATTAATTCATTCTGTTTTGTTTCTATATCCTCTTTTAGAACGTTAAACAATTCTATTAGTTTCCTCAACAGTGCAGCATTTTCTTCTTCTTCTTTGATTTCTTTCAATTCTCTCCTTTTAAAATCCTGAGTTATTTCTATGAACCTCCCACCCAAAGCTGTTCGTTCTGCTTCACTCTCCAATATCTTATGTTCTTTTTGAGTCAGAGTTTGTGCAAGTTGTGCTATCTTAGCCTCAAGGGTTGCAATTTCTGTCTCTTTACTCTGTTTGTCAATTGGAGTTTTGGAAAGTTCTGTCAGTGTTCCACTTAGAGCCTGCCTGTCTTTCTCATTCTTTAAAATTTCCTTTTTTTCTTGCATTTCTTCTGTCTGGGCAAGTTTAACTTCCAATACCTGTTTTTTTAGAATTTCCATATGGACTCTGTTCATCTCTGCCTCTCTTTCCTTCTCTGCCATGACCTCTGAAAGTATGGCCGCCTTCTCTTTTATGTTTTCCTTTTCAATTTCACTTTGTTTTGTTCTTTCTTTTACCTCTTCCTCCTTCTCTATGAGAGATTGCTCAAGTTGTTCTGTTTTTTCTTTCAGAGCTTTTATATCCAAACCTGCATATTCTGCCTCTCTTTCCCTTTTTAGCAGAGCCTCAGAAAGTGATTCCACCCTCTGCATCAGTTCTTCTTTCTCTCGTTCATGTCGTCTTTCTTCCTCTTTTATCTCTCTTTCCTTATTTATTAGGACCAGTCTGAGTTCTCCTATCTTCTCCCTCACTATTGTCAGCTCTGTTCCTGTCAACTCCACCTCCTTTTCCTTCTCTTTCATGGACTGCCAAAGTGATGTTAGATTTGATTTCAGTTCTTTTTTCTCTTGCTCTCTCACTTTTTCTCCATTTTTAATCTCTCTTTCCTTCTGAACCAGATTTTGCCCAAGCCCTTCTATCTTCTCCCTTAGGTTTTCCAGCTCTTGTTCAACATCTATCTCCTTTTGTAACAACACCCGTGAAAGCTCTGTCACTTTCTGTCTCAGAATCTCCTTCTCTTTTACACTTTGTCTTTCCTCCTCTGATTTATCTTGCTCCTTTTCTATGAGTGCTTGTCCAAGTTCTCCTAACTTTTTTCTCATAGAGTTTGTGTCTCTTTTTATCATTTCAGAGTTTCTCTCCTTCTCTAGCAAAGCCCGTGAAAGTTCCAACACTTTCTCATTCAGTTTTTTCTTTTCCTTCTTCTCTACCTCATACTCTTTTTCCTTCAGTTTCAAACTTTTTCCAATTAAATCAAGTTGGTCTATCAAGGCTTTGTCTTCACTTTTACCCTCAAATATCCCCCCAGCCAGCGCCTGGAAAAGTTCTGAAATCTGGTTCTTTAGAAATTCTTTTTCAGTTTTCTCTTTTTGTGCGACTTTCTCTTTCTCGATTATGGTATTTTCACACATTTCCAGCCTTCCTTTCAGAGCTTTTACCTTCACTTCCTTCTCTTCTTCCTGGAGTGTCTTGTTTATCAGCATTTCAGAGAGTTCTGTGACTTTCAACTTTAAAGCTTTTATCTCTTTCCTGCTCTGACTCTCCTCTTCAGTAATTTCATGTTCCTTGTCTATCTGTAATCGTCTAAGGTCCCTTATTTGAATGGTAAGATCTTCCATCTCTCCTTGGGTCAATTCAAATTCTCTCTCCTTCTGAAATAAAGCCTGTGAAAGGTTTTTTACATGCTGACTCAGAGCCTCCTTTTCTTTCTCATTCTGGTTATCTGCTTCCATTTTTTCTTGCTCTTTATTTCTCAGGGTTTGTTTGAGTTCTTCTTCATTCCTTCTTGCAGCTGTCCCTTCCTCTTGCAAAATATCTGCCTCTCTTTCCTTTTCTAATAATGACTGTGAAAGTTTTTCTATTTCTTGAATTAGAGCATCCTTTTCTTTGCCATTCTGAAGTTCTGTTTTCATTTGTGTGTGCTCTTTATCTTTCAGGGTTTGTTTGATTTCTTCTTCCTTCCTTCTCATAGCAGTCACTTCTTCTTTCAAAATGTCTGCCTCTTTTTCCTTCTCTATTAAAGCCTGTGACAGATCTTTTACTTTCTGACTTAGAGCCTCCCTTTCACGGTCTTTCTGTGTATCTGCTTCAGTTTGTTTGTGCTCTTTATCTCTTAAGGCTTGTTTGAGTTCTTCTTTCTTTCTTCTCACAGCTGCCATTTGCTCCAGTAACTCATCTGCCTCTCTGTCCTTCCGTAATAGAGCTAGAGAAAAGTCTTTTACTTGTTGTTGCAGAGTTTCTATTTCCAACTTATCTACTTCAAACTGTTTTGCATTCTCTCGGACAGCTTTCCCAAGTCTCTCTGTTAGAGCCTTGTCTTCAGATTCCTCAGAAACCTCCCCAATCACAGCCTGGGAAAGTTCTGAAATCAGCTTATGTAACATTTGTCTCTCCTTTTCCTGTTTCTCTGCCTCCATCTCCATCACTAGAAGGTTATGGCTAGTTATTTCCAGTCTTCCTTTCAGAGCTTTTACTTGCCCTTCCATCTCCTCTTCATGGATATTTTTGTTTATTAGTGTTTCAGAGAGTTCAGACACTTTTTGCTGAAGAAGACCAATCTGTTTTGCATGCTGTTTCTCTTCCTCTCTTAACTCACTGTCTTTTTCTGTAAAAGCCAGTGTGAGCTTGTTCATATCATATCTCAGGTGATCCAGTTCTTCTTGCCTTATTTCTGATGACATCCTATCCTCTTCCAGAGTCTTCAGAAGTTCTTTCACCCTATGTTGCATCTCCATCTCTTTCTCACTCC
This sequence comes from Xenopus borealis, assembly GCA_024363595.1. Lineage (NCBI taxonomy): Eukaryota > Metazoa > Chordata > Amphibia > Anura > Pipidae > Xenopus > Xenopus borealis. The sequence continues at coordinate 618,578 of CM044444.1, read as the reverse complement.
ACTTTTGCTCCTCTGCTTTATACTTCTCCTTTTCTATGACTGCTTGTCTGAGTTCTTCAGTCTTCATTCTCAGAGTTTTAATTTCCTCTGCTGCCTCTCTCTCTTTATGAAAGATATTTTGTGAAAGTTCATTTACTCTCTGTCTGAGCAATTCCCTCTCTCTGTTACCTTCCAGATATTTATTTTCCTTCTCTTTGAGGGCCCTTCCAAACAGCTCAATTCTCTGTATTAGAGCTTCACTTTCTCTACCATCCTCAGATACTTCTCCAACTACAGCCTGGGAAAGATCTGTTATGAGATTATGTAAAATCTGCCTCTCATCCTTTGCTTTCTCTGCACTGTCTATCAAGGCATTTTCAACTATTTCTAGTCTCCCTTTCAGTGCATGTACCTCTATTTCTCTCTCTTGCTGTTGTACATCTTTGCTCATTAGAGCTTCAGAAAGCTCTGTTACTCTCAGTTTGAGGGAGCTTCTCTCTTGCTCACTTTGTCTTCTCTCATCCTCTGCATGCTTTTCTTTATCTCTCAAGGCTATTTCACACGCTTCTAATTCCTTTTTCAAAGATTTGATCTCCTCTTCTGTTTTTAACTCTTTTGTATTGCTCATTATGACAGCCGCTGAGAGCTCCGATACCCTCAATTTCAGTGCACTGGTGTCTTTTTCTGACTGTTGTTTCATGTTTTCAGTTTCAATTTCATTCTCTTTCAATGTCTCAGAAAGTTCCTTTAACCTCTCTTGTAGGACCTTGATATCTTTTTCTCTGTACTCCTTAGTTTGAATTAGTTCTGACACTCTTTGAATTAGATTCCTATTCTCCCTCTGAAGTTCACTATTGTTTTTATACATTCTCTCTTTCTCTTCTATAAGCTTGGTAAGGGAATCTAATTGCTCTGTAAGAAGTTTGCTGTCTCTTTTTGCCTGTCTCTCCAGGAGGTCTGCTTCTTTTTCTTTCTCACTTAGAGCCTGGGAAAGCTCTGATATTCTATCCAAAAGAGACTTCAATTCTCTCTCTTTGTGTCTCTCAGCTGATTCTCTTTGGGAATCCCACTGATCTAATGTGTGTTTCACCAAATCCTTCTCCCTCTGTAAACTCTCTTTCAGTATTTTGATGTCTCTGTCTCTTTCCTGTACAATGAACATATGCTGAACTAGCATACTTTCTTTTTGTCTATGGCATTCCTGCACAACCTCCTGCAAGGATGTCAGTTTAATGTCTTTCTCACCTAAAGCTTTGCCCTTGTTCTCCAGAATTAGAAATGCTTCTTCTATTTCTTTCTGCAAAGACCAAATTCTCTCTTCCTGCAATTGTATCTCACGTTCTCGCTCTGACAACTTTATATTTTGGGACTCCAGAATACCAAGGGTAGCTTCCTTTTCCTCCTGGCAATTTCGTAGAGCTTCTTTCAGTGTTGCCACTTCATTATTTCTGTCTTGAATGGTCTGGTTTTGGATATCTAAAGTGCAAAGGGCTATCTCTTTTTCCTGAGCTGCCTCTTTTAAATGACTGATCTCTTTGTCTCTTTCCTCTACAGCTAAAATCTGATCCTGCAATGAGTTAAGAGCACTTGTTTTTTCCAGCTCACACTCCATCAACTGCTGTTTCACTGTCTGGAGTAATGTGTCTTTTTCTTGTGTGATAATGGTTTGAGACTCTAACTCCTTCAAGGCATTCTCAATTTTACATTGATTGTCTTTTTCGGTCTCTTTAATTTGACAGATTTCTCTCTCCTTCTCACTCAAAATAATTTGATTGCTCTCTTCTGCTTTCAAAGCAATCTCCTTCTCTGTCTCACACTCTCGGATACGTTTTGTTAGGATGACAATTTGGGATTCTGTTTCACTAGCGATATTTTTATAATGCTCTAAAGCAGTGACTGAGGCTTCATATTCTTGTTGAATCTTCTGAATATTTTCTTTCAAATACCTGATTTCCCGCTCTCTCTCTTGTACATTCAAGGATAGTTGTGCTAGAGAAGTTAAAGCTGTCTCTTTTTCCTCACTGCAAAGTTGGACAGTATCTCTCAGCTCTAAAATTTGCCTTTCCTTCTTCTCTATAGTGTCAGCATTTTGCTGTGTGATTATCAGAGCACGTTCTTTTTCTTCCTGGAAGCTTCGGTTGACCTGTTTTATGATCTCAATTTCACGATCCAGCTCTTGTTTCATTAGAGTCTGGTGCTCTAAGTTGTACAGAGCAGTCTCTTTCTCAGTTTGGTTGTCTTGCAGGCTGTGCCTGAGATCTGACACCTCTTTCTCAAGCAGTTTCCGAGAGGCAGTTTCTGCTTCAAGTCGCAGCTGAAGATGCATAGTTACTTCTTGCTCTTTTTCCAGCGACTCTTGCAGCGTTGTGTGAACTTCCCTTTCTCTCTCTGCTTGTCTCTCAGCAGCTTGTCTAAGGGATATTTCCTCATTCAGATTATCTGCCACAATTTCTAATTCATTCTGCAATGAGATTTACATGTTACCTATGGAACACACAGAACTATACTCCAATAACCCCCACCCCAAACAGGCCATTGCCACTTCTAGTAGGACTTTGCAAAAGGTAGACATCCCCTTTAAGTTCCCTCTTCAGCCATAATTACTCAGAACTCTTTGCAATTAGCGCTTGTTAGTGTCAGCATGTCCCCTGACACAGATATAGAACATAGGCAATCCTGAGCTCTAACATTCATCCAAATCATTGGACCCCACTGTAATATTAGTATTAATATTAATATATAGTTGCTATAATGGTGGCACTGGCAGATTCACCACCACTATCCAATATGTATGTTTAGAACTAGCTTTATTTCTGCAGAGCACTGCTGCTTCTCCCACCACCTTGCAGAGCACTTCCACATTATTTCACTATCTACCACAGGTCTGCAGAGCACTGCTACTAAGTTACACCTAGGCCATCCACGGGCCAGTGCAGCACAACACAGCTTTCCAAGAATATGCTTCTATTATACCTCAAACCTACTTTAGCATTTTCAAGGGCCACTCTCTGTGCTCTCTCTTCCTGCAACTCTTGCTCCATGTCAGACAGTCTCTGGGACAGAGCCAGCAGGTTCTTCTCTGATGTCTCCCTCTCAGCATGCAGAATGGACACCTCATCTGAAAAAATCCACACGCAGGTGTAACTGCCGGTATCTTTACGCCATAATGATCTATAGTGTTATGGTCAGTATGTCTCCCACCTTGGATTGTCTCTTTAGACTGCACGACTGATAAAAACTCCATCTTCAGTTGGCTGCAAGAGATGTCAAGCTGGGATGCTCTGTCCTGGGAGGCAAACAATGAACTCTCAAGAGACTGCTTTATGGATCTGAAAGATAAGAAAACTTTTTAGTTATTATTCTTGCTATACTTACTAGTTATTGTTATGTATTGATCTGGCAGAAGATTGAAGAATGACCAGTTTTCTCATCTCTGGGCTGTGATGACATAAATGTACTGGTGTAAGGCAGAAGGTTGGGCTGGTAGTCTGTGTAGCTTGACCAACATTAGCCTTTCTTGGATCTAACCTCTTAGCATACAGATTTATTCAGGAGAAGGAAAGGTTAATATTAAGTCTGTCCTTCCATTGTGTACACATGGGCTTCTGTAACAGACTTCCTTTCAGCTTAAACCTCCAGGGCTAGGGCTTCAGCATGCTCAGTTTGCTCCTCGCTCCCTCTTCCCTCCTCCCCCACCCCCTGCTGTAACTTGAGCCCAGAGCTATGAGCAAGTAGGGAGAGACTCAGGCAGGAAGTGATGTCACACTAAGCTAATATGGCAGCTGCTATCCTAAACAGAGAGCTTCTACTGCTGGTATGGTAAAGCATTCTACAGAATAGCTTTCCCTATCACACACACACTTACTCTTTATGCCAATATTATATATTCCTGCTGAAACTATACTACCAGCATCAATGTGGCACTGATACTTACTGTGTATCTTTCAGCCTCTCCCTCAGGTCATGGCATTCCCTTTCTATTACTTCTAGCTGTACATTAAGGGTAGATTTCTCTTGCTCCATTATCTCTGCCTCTTGGGACCATCTGCCTTTCTCCTCTTCCAGCTGGTCTATCGCCTTGGGAGAAAGATGCCACTACAATTATTAGAAGTTAAAATTCTACTTCTGTCGGCATTTACAACAACAAAGCAAGAACATGTACATTGGAGATATTTTACTTTTTTTTTGGCAGGAACTTTCAAAAATAATGACTTTTTTGAGACTTAAAAACTTTCAGTGATGGAAATGAATGTATCTGTGTTGGGACTACGGTTGAGAACCGGCCGGTATTTTACTGGCCTAGCCGGTAAAACACCTGCCAAGGCCAGTATTACAAATTTACCAGCAATGTAGCTGCCTCCCCTGCATCCATGTACTGGTGCATTTGGACAGCTTGCTGTATCACACTGCTTTCTGAACATGGCTTGGCTCCTGGTGATTCCATTGTGCAGAATCGCCGGTCTTGGTCCGAGTCTCAGACTAAGGATTTATGGGAAATTGTGATGGGACTAGTTGGCAATATGTTTGGAATGATGCAAGTAGCGCATGACAATGGATGTGACTTCAGATGAATCAAGAGCACTTCAGAGTGTATTGTATTCAGGCGTTTTCTAAAACAGAAGTGGGCGTTACTTGTCCTTTAAAGTGAACGGATGGTTGGCTGTGTTGGGTTATTGCCCAACACAGTCATTAAACCATTCTCTTCTGTCATGGTGCTCTTGCTAAATGGAAAAAAAACTCTAGCAGAGGCTAGATTGGCTACCTTCTTCCAGCTGTAAAAATAGGGCCAAAAGCATAATTTAACTTAACTAAACCTGACCTAATCATCTTTCCAACTTCTCCCCCTTTACTATGTCTATTGATGGCATTCCCATGGACGCTCGCTGTCTGGGGGTAATCTTTGACTCCTCTCTCTCCTTCACTGATCATATTAACACCACTGTGAAAACCTTTGAGTTAACTTTTAGTATAATGTAGAGAGAGATATTCTGAGACAATTTGTAATTGGTTTTAATTTTTTATTGTCTGTGGTTTTATAGTTATTTAGCTTTTTATTCAGCAGCTCTCTAGTTTGCCGTGTCAGCAATTTGGTTTCTAGGGTACAAATTACCCTAGCAACCCTGCATTAATTTGAATAAGAGACTGGAATATGAATAGGAGAGGGACTGAATAGAATGATAAGTAATAAAAAGTAACAATAACAATACATTTGTAGCCTTACAGAACATTTGTTTTTAGATGGGGTCAGTGACCCCCATTTGAAAGCTGCAAAGAATCAGAAGAAAATTGCAAATCATTAAAAAACTATGAAAAATAAATAATGAAGACCAATTGAAAAGTTTCTTAGAATTGGCCCTACAATATACTAAAAGTTAACCTGAAGGTGAACCACCCCTTTAAAGGGCACCTGTCACTTTAAAAAGTTACCCGCAACCAAAGGTGCGGACTGATAGAGTCCGCATTCCGGTTGGGGGTACCAGTACTTTTTTAAAAAAGAAAAAGCCCCCCGCCAGCGCAGGAAAACTCGCCATGCCATGACAGTGGACGCGCATGCGCATTATTATGCGCGTCCACTGTCATGGCAGCTCACACAGTGAGCTCTCTCCCGGTGCAAGTTTGCCTGCGCTGGTGGGGGCATTTAAAAAAAAAAGAAGTACTGGTACCCCCAATTGGAATGTGGGCTCTATCAGCCCGCCCCTTTGGTTGGGGGTAACTTTTTAAAGCGATAGGTGCCTTTTAATATTGTCAAAATCTGTCCCTTTCTTTCACCTGCTATGACTAAGATGCTCATGTATGCTCTCATCCTATCCTGGCTAGATTACTGTAACCTTCAACTTACTGGCCTCCCTAACACCTATCTCTCCCCTCTACACTCTGATCCATAAAAGGTACAGACCCCTCCCCTGCTGAAATCCTTATAAAACAAAGAATAACTTACAAACTCCTCCTCATAACTTTCAAAGCCCTTCAGTCCTCTTCACCTAACTACATCTCATATCTCTATAGGTTCCTGGATGAAGACTCTGCTGCTCTCACAGCAACCGATTGGTTGCACCCCCCCCCACTACTACTGCTGTTTCCCGTATCAAACCCTTCTCTTCTTGCTGCTCCTTATATTTGGAATTCCATTCCTGAATCTCTCAGGAGACAATCCCCCTCCCTCTGGGAGCACCTGGATAACACTTGAACTACGAACTGTCACATGACAGGGTCACCCACTGTAACCTACAGCACTTTATTACCCCTCCAAACTGTGTCTGTAAGTTACCCTCCCATTTAGACTGTAAATGTCTCCTGTATTGTAATGATATTTTCTGTTTATTGTATTTCTAATAATGCACTTATTGATACTTATTGTTGCAGTGACACCTTGTTTGTTACTACTAATTTATTGTTTTGCTGTACAGTGCTTATACAAAATACACATACAACTACCTGTGTGAGCTCAGCCCGTAGTCTCTCTCTTTCTCCCTGGACATCCGCTAGCTCAGCCTCTAGGCTCTCCTTTGCACCTTGATTTTCCTGGGCTAGACGCTGTCTCTTGGCGATCTCTGCACTCAGCTCTGAATGAAGCTGCTCTTGCACCAGTGCAAACTCTTTTTCTGACTCCTGCAGTTGCTCTCTAAGAGTTGCAACCTCCCTCTCCAGCTGCAGCCAGTGGGGAACAGATTGAATAAGATATAAAGAAAGACAAAAAAAAACAGTAATTCGTACACAAAACATGAAGTACCTGAAGAGTGAGGCTGTTTAATTCCACTTTATCCAGGGACAGGGCACGGTTTAAATCTCCCATCTTGCTGACGGCATCTTGAAGATGATCTACTTGTGCTTTGTGCCTGCTCTGAGACTTGGCTAACTCAACATTCTTTGTTTCTGCCTGTAAATACACCTTGTCAGTGATCTGTCATTCTCACACTGTTGTGATCTGTCATTCTCGCTCTATCTTTTATGAGCATACTATACCTCGCTGAGAGCACCTCGAAGGCCTTTGCACTCTTCCCCACATAATTCTCCTTCTAGACGGGAGCGCAGTAGATCCTCCCGACACTGTATCAACTCCTGGTGCACAGTAGATCGTTCAGACTCTAGAACCTCGAAAGATTGCTGCCTGCATAGTGGGCCGTTGGTATAAATAAAAACGCACCATTAAGTTATGACAACAAGGACAGATGTATCCAGGTATCAAGCTTAAATAGAAAGCATTTAAAGCAGTGGTTCTCAACCTGGGGGTCGGGACCCCTTTGGGGGTCGAACGACCCTTTCACAGGGGTCACTTAAGGGGTTCCAGGAGCAGGTTCATCTCTCTCCCCACTAGCCCTTGGGTGTTGGTGCTGGTAGTTCAGTAACCTGTGTAGGGAAGCCAGTTGCACTACAACTTTCTATATCCCCTTAGTAGGGACTGCCATACAGCTCTCCCTGCCCATTTAAAATTTGTAAAATGAACATGGTAATTGGGGTGTGACCATAAAATGGGTGTGGCAAAAAATGTTTGCCGCACTACACACGTCAAACAAACCTTTATGCAGCCACGCTGTCTCCTGTACTTTC
>CM044444.1:580153-602762 GCA_024363595.1 Xenopus borealis | reverse complement strand
ACGTTCAGTAGCGCTTGATTAGGGGGCTTTAGCCGTGAAATGTTTGGTGGGATCTCAACTCAATCAATGAGACATCAGAGTTTTTGCAGAACCATTGAGTGGAGTGTGCCTTTGTTTCTGTTATTTCTTGCACTAAACTGGGTGAAATATGGAAATTGAAGTTACATTCTACTTCCTGCCTAGAGCAACACAACTCTCTGTATGTTGAGCCAAGACTTATCACAATGTGGTGGTGGTAGCTGGGAAGGGGGGGATTGTTTATACAGAGGCTACTGACTAGTTTCGTGCTGAGGAAGTAGAATGTGACTTTAATATGTTCAGGCATTGCTCTGGCCGGCAGTAGTTGAAGGACAGCCACATTGTGTGGATATTGCAGGGTATATTAACTCAATACAGCAGCATACGTCTCTACTCCATCTCTATAAGGGAGGGACCCGTCCGTGTTACACTGACTAAACCTGCCCAGGCCAGGGCGCTACTAATATACAGGGAACAACAATTTATAATCATGTGACACGCCCTCCCTCCAACCACAGCCCTATAAATGCTGCTCCTCCCCTTGTTATTACTTCCCTCACTTCACACAAAGTAAACCCCCTGTCCCACCACACTCGTTCCGCACACCCGTTATCTCTCCCAAGGTGTCGCCATTTTTCTCTCACCCCATTTTGAATCTCCCTCCAGTTATAACATCTTTGCGTCGGATCGAAGGGTTTTGACCTCTGACCTTTCGTGCCTTCCTCTCGCTGGCCAACCACTTCCTGTCTTCCTGACCACGTGATAGGTTGACGTCTTCTTCGACGCCGCCCCGCCACTCGATCGCTTGCTCGAAGTTCTGAGCACGTGATCCCCAGCCCAGCTTGGTGGTTTACTGTGTGAGAGGAGATGTGGGGGAATGTGCCTCACTTGCTAGTGGTTTCTGTGTAAAAAATGGAGAGCAAATAAATATGTCGTGTCCTTTCAGCTAAAGAAGGAAACCTTTTGGGCGGCAGGGGGTGTTTAAGCAAGGAAAGGCAAAAAAAAAAAAATACAATTTTTCTTTAATGAGAAACAAACTTATCACCAATGTACTTTAACTAAAAATGTGTACCGTTTTTATAAGAAACCTGACAGAACTTTTCCTTTTATTTACTGGTGTGGCTAGGAAATGTCAGACAGTCCCTAACTACTTATGAACAGCAGTGGGAGCCCCGCACATGGTTGCCAGGTTCTCTGGTTTCCAGCCAAATTGGGCTACTAATTTAAAACCAGGAAACTCACTGGCACACAAGGTGCAACGTTTAGGGGATATACCCCTTTGTCAAGCAAAGATGAGTTTCCTGGTTTTCTAGTAGGAGGGTGCCACTGCCGATCCCTCCATCACCGAGCACCAGGCGACTTTATCGAAGGCCAGGGTGTGCTAGCGGTTCCTGTATCCAGACTACTAATTTAAAACCCAGGCAGGTCTTGAAACTACAAACTAGCCAAGGTGCGGTTTTGGGCTACTTTTTGGGCATTTGGCCAGTTTTTACCTCTGAAACCAGCCAAATGTAGTTTATGTTTAACAATTTGCCAAATTTAATGTAAGACTACAATAATCAGCATGCAGCAGGACTGACAGTCTAGAGTAACCAGATTTTGGGCTGTGTACCCCACTCTCCCTTTTGTCTTAAGCATTCTCCCATTTTCCGGTGGCTTTCCTCAATTTCAGACAATTTGGGGTTAAAAATCTGCTGGCCACCAAAATGTCTACCGGTTGAGCTGTTTTACCAAAATTTATTGAAATTGTATGTGTATTAGTGCCTCATGGGGCCCCTATAACTCCTGAGCCCCTCTCTGTAGTTACGCACCCGGTGAAGTGGGTGAACCTTTCCGATTTTGCTTCATGGAAAAACGTGTAGTTTAGAGAAAATTGAAAAAGCCATATTTTCACGTCCATTCGTTTATTTTTAGACTTTTTTTTTCACTGTACATATTGTGCAGGGGCATTTCAGAGGGTGCTGCCGCCTGAGGCAGCAGCCCCTATACAACCCCCCTCTTGCTCCGCTCTTCTAACTTTTAGCGTCGGAGCCGGTGGAGGAGGGGCCACATCGCTATTGCGCTCGCTGCACTAGAAGAGCCAAATTTCCATTTTACAAAAACGTAAATCTGGCTCTTAAAGTTACCAGAGGCGGCATTTTGCCCCCCTGGTAACTGGCTACCCCCGATGCCAGGGTCGGACTGGCCCGATGGGACACCTGGAAAAAACCCGGTGGGCCCCAGGCCTTGTGGGCCCCCACCAGGCCATACCCCCTCTCCAGATCCCCTGGCCCAAAAAAAAAAATTGTGGCGTGGCCCAGTTAACGCACATGCTCTGCGCAGCTCCATGCGACTTCTGCCGGCTCAGTGCAGTAGGGGGGCCAGGGGGCCCTGGACAGCAGTCCCGGTGGACCCCGGGCCCCCCAGTTCGACCCTGCCCAATGCTGCCCCCCCCTACTGAATTTTAATGGAAATCTGGCTCTTAAAGTTACCAAAGGCAGCTTTTTGCCACCCCTGGTAACTGGCCGCTCCGTGCCGCTCGAGGCAAGCTTCTCACGGCTCTGAAAAGTGCAGCACTGCCAGGTCCCCCTTCAGCCCTGGGACACTTGTACCCCCCCGATGGCAGGCCTGCTCGGTGTACTTTATAGCATTAGCAGTGATAACCACAATCCTGATTTTGTTTTCACTTGTCCATTTTGTAGAACCCAGTGTAAATAAGAGGTCCCAATAAATGTCAGTTTGGGATGCCCAAACCATAATACCTCTATGGTGTGAATGATCCAGAACCTATAGCTTTGCCAGACTGAGGGGTTCCATATATAAATATATATATGTGTATTTTTTTTTTTTAAGAGGAGTTGGTCCTGTTTTGTTGACCTGTTCAAAGTAATGCGCACAAGGCCTGTTGCTCTTTATTGGTGGCCTATATGGTGTAATAAGATAAAAGATATTGGAAGTTATTACAGTCCTGTCTAGGGAAATATGAATAATGCTTATTGCACTGTGTTGCTGTATTTTGTGGTGCGGTGCAGTGTAATGTTTAAAGCTTGCTGCACAGGCAGAACATAACCACAAACCCTGAGCTGAAAGATCTCAGCTACACAACAGGACTTCTCAATCTCAGGGTTTAAAATGCATCACCGTGTGTTTAAGGTGAGTAACAAAAAAATGTCAGTTATTACAGGGCGATCTCTTCCCACAACAGTACAGCACATTTAACTCACAGGGTTTGGGTAGGAATTAGATGGATATGTTTAATCCATTCTAAACCAAATCTTAACTCCCATCCAATACACAGTAACACTAAAAAGAACATTTAAAAGCCTGTGTGTTGGTCAAATGATTTCATGTTGCCAATGGTAATTAAAATTTGAGTTAATTTCAGAAGAAAAAAACAACATGGAGTTATTGTAATTAGTGCTCCATTGTGAAAAATGTGATGCTTAGTGTTCCATTATGAAAAGCAATTTACCATAGAAATTACTGGTGGTATTTAGAGTTCCAGCATTGAGAATACTGTACCTGGAGTTCCATCATAAAGAGCAATATAGCTAGAACTCCAGCATAGATATTCCTGATTGTTCCTACAATACCAGCATGTAGAGTGCAGAACCCAGAGTTCCATCATAAAGAGCAATATAGCTAGAGCTCCAGCATAGATATTGCTGACTGTACCTACAATACCAGCATGGAGAGTGCAGAACCCAGAGTTCCATCATAAAGAGCAATATAGCTAGAGCTCCAGCATAGATATTGCTTACTGTCCCTACAATACCAGCATGGAGAGTGCAGAACCTAGAGTTCCATCATAAAGAGCAATATAGCTAGAACTCCAGCATAGATATTCCTGACTGTACCTACAATACCAGCATGGAGAGTGCAGAACCCAGAGTTCCATCATAAAGAGCAATATAGCTAGAGCTCCAGCATAGATATTGCTGACTGTACCTACAATACCAGCATGGAGAGTGCAGAACCCAGAAATCTATCATAAAGAGGAATATAGCTAGAGCTCCAGCATAGATATTGCTGACTGTACCTACAATACCATCATAAAGAGCAATATAGCTAGAGCTCCAGCATAGATATTGCTGACTGTACCTACAATACCAGCATGGAGAGTGCAGAACCCAGAGTTCCATCATAAAGAGCAATATAGCTAGAGCTCCAGCATAGATATTGCTGACTGTACCTACAATACCAGCATGGAGAGTGCAGAACCTAGAGTTCCATCATAAAGAGCAATATAGCTAGAGCTCCAGCATAGATATTGCTGACTGTATCTAGAGATCAAGGAGGATGAGTATGATGACAGGAGTGAGGAACTCCCTGACACAGCGCTGTGCTCTATTGAGTTGTAAATTACTGCACAGTGAGGGCTACACAGAGCAGTACAACTCTGAGCATGCCAGGATATAAAGACTTGTGCATGGAAAGGGATAGTCAGATTATGCATTTGGAATATACCTTCAAGAAATCTAGAATTAGAAAGTTTTTTTTAGACATTTCTGTTCTGTAATGATCAAAAGCTTTATACACACCTAATGCTGCCAGACCCCTTATGTGAACATTGGGTTGCTCCATTTTCTATACAGTATATATATAAAGTGGGAAGTAACACCCTTTTAATAATTTACTGCTGCCAAAGCACATATTCCCTTCATGGAATCTGAGTGATGTGTTTAATCAGGATTAGTGCAATGATGGGATGAACATAAAATAAGAGAAGCCTGGATTTGTATTTGCATATATGCAACAGCTATTGTGCTTGCCTGCTTTTAGGCTTAAATTACATTATATTTTAAGGGCCTATAGTAACAGTGGATAATAGTCTCTGGGAAGGGAGTGTGACTGTGGGATAGCAGGTATAGTAGGGAGAGATGGTGCCTATATTAACAGTGGATAATAGTCTCTGGGAGTGTGACTGTGGGATAGCAGGTATAGTAGGGAGAGATGTGTCTATAGTAACAGTGGATAATAGTCTCTGGGAAGGGAGTGTGACTGTGGGATAGCAGGTATAGTAGGGAGAGATGGTGCCTATAGTAACAGTGGATAATAGTCTCTGGGAAGGGAGTGTGACTGTGGGATAGCAGGTATAGTAGGGAGAGATGGTGCCTATAGTAACAGTGGATAATAGTCTCTGGGAAGGGTGTGTGACTGTGGGATAGCAGGTATAGTAGGGAGAGATGGTGCCTATAGTAACAGTGGATAATAGTCTCTGGGAAGGGAGTGTGACTGTGGGATAGCAGGTAAAGTAGGGAGAGATGGTGTCTATAGTAACAGTGGATAATAGTCTCTGGGAAGGGAGTGTGACTGTGGGATAGCAGGTATAGTAGGGAGAGATGGTGTCTATAGTAACAGTGGATAATAGTCTCTGGGAAGGGAGTGTGACTGTGGGATAGCAGGTATAGTAGGGAGAGATGGTGCAGAAAATTTGGAAATTTGTAATTATTAGTTACCTGTTTATAATGTGCAACATGGTACCAAATGTTGATATTCCCATGGGTTGGGTGTATTACTATTTATGTATTATTTGGTAGCTGCTACACTTTATTTTGTTTTTGACATCTCCATATTCATTAAATGTAACAGTATCCCTGTGGCACCAGCACTTAGCATGTACAGACTATCTGGAATGCTTTTGACCTGTGTTTTTCTAAAGGGATCTTTTTATAATGTTTTGCTACTCAAACCCACGTCCCAACTTGCACCCAAATGATAGTTTTTCACTACCCTCCAGCGCTGGAGGAATCAGCACCATCCAAATGCAGTGGGTGCAATTCATGCTGCAGTGGGTATATTTAGCCTCTGGTGACGTTCTTTAAAGGAAAAGTAAATGTTTTTTTTTTCTATCTGTAAATTTGCTCTAAACAGCCCCCCAGATTAATGTACCTTAGTCCCTGCTGCAAGTCTGCTCTGGTTTCTGTGTTATCAGCAGCTTGTTTCCCCTTCTTCCTGGTGCAGAGTGAAGCCCTGCCCCTTAGTTTACTGAGCAGTCCATTTGCTGCTGTTCCACAATAGAGAGGAAGAGGGAGCCAGTGTTTCATTAGTAAGCTAGTTTCCCCAAGCAAAAGCTGCTACACACACTGCTCTCTGCTATGTCATAGTATGCAAATGATCTCCAGGACTAGTCACAGAGATAAGGTCAGCTCAGTAAGCTATGGGGCGGGGCTTCACTCTGCACCAGGAAGAAGGGGAAACAAGCTGCTGATAACACAGAAACCAGAGCAGACTTGCAGCAGGGACTAAGGTACATTAATCTGGGGGGCTGTTTAGAGCAAATTTACAGATAGGAAAAAAAAAGGTTTACTTGTTCTTTAATTCCAGGGTAGAACACGAATCATTTTTACAATTTTTTTTATATTTCCGTTGTTCTAATCAAATTGCCAAGAGAAGGAAGTGGTTTGAGAGAGGGTTTTATCTGGAAGATAGATCTGCCAGGCCCCAGACACATGACAATGGAAATACAATGTATTAATTTGCAATACAATTCCTGTAAAAAAATGGTGTTTAATTATCTGCCCATCTTATGGGCTTGACAAACCATAAAGGGGGACTTAACACTAAAAATGAATATTACCAGAAATGCCATATTTTATGTTCAGAACTTATTGCAGGAGACTAAAGTCTCAGCTTGTCAATAGCAGCAATGATCCAGGACTTGAAACTTGTCACAGGGGGTCACCATCTTGGAAAGTGTCTGTGACACTCACATGCTCAGTGGGCTCTGAGCAGCTGTTGAGAAGCTAAGCTTAGGGGTCGTCACTAATTATCCAGCAGCAGCAGCAGAAAATGAGCTTCCCTGGCTGTAATATAAGCTGATGCTACAGGTTTGCTGATGATTAAATTGTGATGTTTCTAATGATGTGTATTAATGACTAATCAGCCTTATATTGTGACTATATTTCTATGACACTATCAGGTGTATATTGTGAGTGGGTCCCTAAGCTCAGTAAGTGACAGCAGCACAGAGCATGTGAATCAGTGAATCAGTAGAAAAGAAGATGGGGAGCTACTGGGGCATCTACTGGGGAGACACAGATCTTTACTGTTAAAGGGCTGTGGTTGCTGCGGGCTGGTACACCAGCACAAAACATCATGTATAACATTTATACACACTTCTTTACTTAGGCTTTACTTCTCCTTTAAGTCAATAACATTCAGTGCCTCCTACAGTCCAGGAAGGCCGTGTTTCAGGACAGTAATGTCCCTATGCACAAGGTCAGGTCCATATAGAATAGGAGGCAGAAGCTGCACAGAGCCCTGACCTCAACCCAACTGAACCCCTGTTGGATGAAATGAAACCCCAACTGTGAGCCAGGCCTGATGCCCAATATCACTGCCCAAACCTACTCTTGTGACTGAATGGAAGCAACTCCCAGCAACAATGTTCCAACATCTATTGGGGACCTTCCCAGAAGCACCAGGGCAGTTATAGCAGCGAAGTGAAGGGCAACATCAGTGTTCATTTTCTCCATAATATTTATCTATACAAAATCAAGATAATGCACTGCATTTTCTCCAAACCTTATATTTTGTTTATCTCTCTTATTTCTACATTCCAACCTGTACCCCCTCTATGCTCCCAGAAACCTTTATTCTTTGGGACTGGGTCCATTCAGAACTGAAATATGGCGGCTTAGTACAGACATTATAATAGCAGGTTCCCAGAATCCTTCATTCTTTGGTCCAGTCAAAGCCCTGATATGGCAGATACAATAGAGCACTGGCATATTCTTATCCCTTGGGTTTATCTCTATGCCTTGTACAGCGGCAGTTTATTTCATCCCTGTGAGATTAGAGCAAGGGTGAACTCCTTATTGGAGCTGCTCTTAGTGTAAAATATCAGCGTTATTGTTGCTACAGAGGGACTTTACTATCTCGGTGTAATAGGAGCAGGGCATTGGATGTCACATACAACCCTAGAGTTTAAAGTTGAGGGTTGGATATGAGATTGGTGATGGGAGGCACAATACTGTCAATTTGGCATCATTATTTGGCACTAGTGCAGTCTCTTGCATTGGATGCCCCTTAGCTTCATTGGGGTCTCGATGAAGCCTGCCATCATTTTGTAGGTCCACCAATGCTACCCCCCTAGTGCCACCTAGTTACTCACAGATGGGTTCAGTGTGTGGGGAATATTGTACAGAAAAATGCACCAAGCATGTTCCATTTCTAAAGAAGTCCTACTGATCTCTAATCAAACAAGCTTGCTGTTGCCCCCTAGAGGAAGAACAAGGATGGGCAATATCCCTATCAATTGCCCCAAACTAAAAGCTGCAATAGGCCCCAGTCCATGGCCATAGAGAAAATGCCCTAGTGGATCACTTACTAATAATTCAGCATGCTAGAGGCGGGTGCTAGTGTTGCTCTATAGACCCTGTTAGTGTGCAAAAGAGTGCTCTTATGAAAGTAACATTTAGGGTGTTTCAAAAGGAAGTACCTGATGTAAGGAGGAAATTACTGAGAATAACACAAGGCAAGAAGCCCCAGTTCTTTGCAGACTTCCTACCCAGCAAGTGCAAAATTCCTGGTGCAGCTCAGTGAGCAGTTACTATCACTAGCTTAGGCTGTAGCGATCAAAATTATACATATATATATATATATATATATACACACACACAGAGAGAGAAGATAGATAGGTATCTGGACACAAGGCATTGGATTTATATTGTTTGCTCCTCTGCTGCATCTGACATTCTACAACATGGAGTCCAGAAAGGTAAGTAAGGCGTGGGGTGGATTTACTGAACGTTTTTGGCAGCTTCTGGTGCTTATTGAGTTCCGATTTCTAATAAACGGTTCCTGGGTTATATAATGTATTTAGCCAGTAAGGGGCCTGACATTTTTAGAAGATGGTTTTGTTAAAAAAAAAAAAAAAAGAAATTACATTTTCAAACATAAATTCAGTGAGAATTCTTTATGTCAATTGTTTATGTCACATAAATTCAGTGAGAATTGTTTATCACGTGAAAACTCATGGATGATATTCAATGTTAGGGAAAAAAAAATTTCTCCTAATTCAATTCCAGTTTTTTACCATAAACTATTGAGATAAATGTTCCTGAATTAAACTGAATCTCAAATTGACATTGTGCATGTGATAAACCTTTCTCTCACCGGATTGAGACTACAATTTGTGTCTGTTAGGATAAAAGCATTATTTTAGTAGACGGGTCTATCCCCTGCTACAATGATGCTGCATACAATGATTCTGTAGCACTGGGTATATATAGTATAGTAAGAGCAGTGCAACTTTATTAACCTGATCTTACACCCATGAGCCTCGTTGGGGCTTCCCTGAGCACGTGCCAATTGGAGGGTAATCAACTTTTCTGGGAGGCACACTACTAAATGATCTGCCGTCCTAGGGCTTCATCCCACACTAGTTGTGTTGTGTTTGGTAGCCGAGGATGAGGAGAGTATAACAGTGCTTTATTAGCAGGTTCATGCAGCCATTACATAACAGCATTAAGTCTTACTTTCACTTTCAAGTTGTACAGAAAGTCCTATGTATGCACAGTGCCACCTGCAGGCCATTTGTATAAACACCAGAAGTTGAACCATTGATAATAAGCCAAGATAATGTCCAGGGCAAGGATCTGTAACATAGTCATAGTAATGCAACATGGTGTCAGAAGAAGGGCAGTCTAACGCTGGCTTAGCTTCTATAGTAGGACAAGGTGATGGAAGAATTTCTTACTATGGAATAATCTCTGTATAGTAAGGGCCAGATTTACCATATAGACACACAAGGGACCAAATCTTGGGGGTAAGAAATCTCCCCATACATGGGGCTAAATCTGGTGGCAGAGCCAATGGCTGGAGGTAGCTGGAGCCTCTATGGTGGCCGTATGGCCAGTACAACAGAACAGTCGTTACATGGATGGGCTGAGGTTAGGGTTGCCACCTGGCCGGTATTTTTGATGGTTGATCCCAATGTTATTAATAGAAAAAAAAGATAAATATCGAGGAAGGCCGGTATTTTTTCTCAAGAAAAGGTGGCAACCAGTGGCGTAACTAGATGTTGCTGGGCCCCACAGCAAATTAATTTTAGGGCCCCCAACATATCCAGAGGTTATCCATTTTACTAGTATATGTTGAAATTGTTCATTAATTAGGTCATCATGGGGGCCCCTATACCTCTTGGGCCCCCCTGCAGCCGCAGGGTCTGCTTCCTATAGTTACGCCCCTGGTGGCAACCCTAGCTGAGCTCCAGTTAGTAGAGCAGCACCAGACATGAATACAGCCCTGAAGATGGTTTTAGAGGAATGGATTCGAAGGGGGTTATTAATCTTAGTCCGTATTTATCTCACTGTTTTTTCATGAAAAAAAAAAAACTTTTCCGAATTTATTAAACCCCTGAAGGTATAAAAAAGCCTGAATAACAATTACTCGAACTCAGACCTGCCGAGTGCATTGTAGAAGTTAATGGGAGATGTCCCAAAGATCTCCTGATCTGCTCTGGGTTTTGTGCAATAATCCGAAAAATGTGTGGTTTTCAGGCAAAGATTCCACAAAAATCAGAGTTTTTTAGAGTGAAAAATTCATAGGGTTCAAATGTTTTCATGATTTTATCAAGGACATTTTGAGGGAAAAAAATCAGTACGACTCGTGCCTATACCCCGCCAGGTCTGGCCGTCACACATAGGTTTCTATATACTGGGGGTCGGGTATAATTGCAGCCCTAGATGTTTGCATGCACTTATGCATTATCTTCCTTCCTCATCTGATCTATAGATAGAAGAAGTGTCTAGAGAAGAACCACAAACCTCACACACAATACATACAGAGTTCTGCAGATTCTTTCACTTCTGTGCACTGCTGGGCCTGCATCTGTAAAGGGGATGTAAGCCTGAAAATAACATGTTGCCGAATGAAAGAAAATATTGTTCTAAGCAACTTCCCAATACACATTCATGCCTCGTTTGCTGTAGCTTTAAAGTTATACAGTAGAACCCCCATTTTACGTTTTTTTCAGGGGACCAGAAAAAAATGGTGAAAAATCCAGGAAACAGTAAAATCAGGGAAATGTGTTTTGCATAATATATAGGTGGGACGACAAAACATCAATGTAAAATGGGGTAAAACAAAATCCGGGGATGTAAAATGAGGGTTCTACTGTATGTGTAAATGTAATTGCTATTGAAAGCTGCATCTGTCCGGCCCTTGCTAAAAGCTGCACCGCTGCATCTGACTGTGGTAGCAATGTAGCAGAAGCCAGACCTGTAAAGAAGCATACAAGGCATTGAGGGAAATTGAGACTTAGC
The DNA here is from genome assembly GCA_024363595.1 of Xenopus borealis. Classification (NCBI taxonomy): domain Eukaryota; kingdom Metazoa; phylum Chordata; class Amphibia; order Anura; family Pipidae; genus Xenopus; species Xenopus borealis. The sequence continues at coordinate 591,495 of CM044444.1, read as the reverse complement.
TGGAGGATCACTGGCTGCTGCTGCTGCTACTACTGCTATTTAATTTAGAGTCACAACCAGCAGTGCACAAATAGGCAGAGAGGTGCAGCTCTCAGTGGCAAAAAAAATGTTGCAGTTTATCTGATTTTACTATTTACGCACAATGGAAATGTACTCGGCGGATGAGTAGATCAGAGCTCCCAACACAGAAAACCCTAAAATCCTAATTTACTTTCTCATTTCTTTGGTGTGGGTCTGTCCCCATTCTGTAACTCCCCCTCCCCCCAACTGCTTCTGTATGGCTGAACTACAATACCCAGAATCCTCTGATAAACTTTGGAAGAGTTCTGCCATCGAGAGATGTAAATATTAAAGGGAAACCACCTTAGTTAATTTTCACACACTTCATACAAAAGAAGGCTGTAAGCATAAAACATAAAGATTATATACAAATACTGATGGATACAGGAGGCAAAGAAGGTCCTGCTCAACAGAGCTTACAATTGAATAGGAGAACGGCGTATAAGACACGGGGAGGGGCATTTATCAAGGGTCAAAATTTCAAATTCATTTGAGTTTTTTAAACGCCCTTAGATTCGACTGAATTTGAAATTCGAAATGTATTAAAAAAAATTGAACTTTTTTGAAGTTTTACAGATTGGAAAACTCGAAAACAATTCGATATATACAAAACTTCATTGGAGTCGAATTGAATTTCAGGAAGGCAGGAGACGTCTAAATCCACACAGGAGTACTGTGCATATTTTAGAGAACATAATAATTATGCTTTTCTGCCAAAAAAAGGATTTTGTCCCCAATAGTTAATTTTTGTATTGACAGAATTAATTTTCATGTAACACAAGAATATTTTTGTATTCATAAAATACATTTCTGACAAAATATGTTGACTCATTTAATAAGCTTCCGCCGCAGATAAAATATCTGAGCAATTCACCGTACCCATCTCATCTCTTAGTCAAAATACAGCATTCTTCCCGGTATTTCAACATGGTGCAAAATCTGTGTGCAATGCAACTTGTGCCCATTTCTGCAATCAGTGAGGTAACTACCTGGGTGGAATCGGGTCCATCAGAGACCACATCAAAAACAAACCACACATCTGGAATGTGTTTAGTATTGAGTAAATAACTGTGACCACCAACATTTTGATCTAAAAAATACAGTTCCTTGGACAAAATTTATTTTGTAACTACAAAATAATATTTACATACATGGGCTGATCCACTAGTTTGGAGAGGTTGCCAAACACTTGGAAACTACCTTCTATGTCCACGTTGAGTGGATAATAGGCTTAACTATTTGTTGTTCCCCAATGATCAGATCACAACGCCGGGAACACAAGTGGTTGGAGCGAGGACCACATCAATAGACCAATGTGGCCCTTGATCAGAAAGGATTTTTAATCCTGCCAATCGACATCTGGCTGACTTTCAGCCAGAAATTGGTCAGGGAAGATGACCCCATACACTGACCGATAAGCTGCTGAATTGGACTTTCGACAGCTTTTAACAGCCCATGTATGGCCACCTTAAGTTTCATTTGTGACCAAGGAATATATGTGGTCAATAGGAAACAATACATGCAATTGGACATCAAAAACATACCTATAGTGTTAGATTACCACTCTTGATTTTTTTAGGTCCTAAAGAGGGTTATTTATCAAATCCGAATCTATCTCATTATTTTCTGAAATATACGCCAACGAAATTCGCATGGGTTATTTCCTGTTTTTTATCAATACATTTTCCCTAAAAAATTCCAGTTTGGGGGAAAAGTCATCCGAAATTTGAATCGTACACATTTTTTGTTCCCCCCCCAAAACTTGTTTGGATTTTGGCCAGGAAACTTTGTTTTTTTGCATGAAACCAGCACAGATCAGGATATCTTCAGGACTTCTGCCATTGATGTATATACAACATCAGCAGGTCTGACATGCCAGATTTTTGGATTCTGACTTTTTCTATCCTCTGAGTATAATTCATCATGAAAAATCTTTAGTTTTTATGGCATTTGGACTTTAATAAATAATCATCTTCCTTGTACCCCTCTATAACAATGTTCCTGTACTCTCATTTCAGGGCAGAGTAACTTACTCTCTGATCTTTTCTGTTTCTGTGGCAGCCATTGGCTCCCTGCAATTCGGATACAACACAGGGGTGATCAACGCACCTGAAAAGGTGAGAATTAAATTATTCCTTGGGATGACTTTAATTTTGGAAACTTTTCTTTTAACATCAAGAATGAAAGCTGAATTATTTTTGGCGCACAGTGCCCAGAATAACCCACACTACCAATGAGAGATGCCAGTTATTCCAGTTCTGCTGGTCAATATATTTACTAAATGTTTGGTCTTTGCAGATCATCAAGTCATTTTACAGTGCTACATACAATCACCGCTATGGGGAGAAAATCCCAGAAAGTCTCCTCACGTCCTTGTGGTCTTTATCAGTGGCCATATTCTCTGTTGGGGGAATGGTGGGATCCCTGTCTGTGGGCTTCTTTGCAAACCACTTTGGAAGGTAAGTTGACTTCTATTTGCCATGGACCACCAAGATGTCTTCAGAGGTTGTCTTGTCTTGGACACCAGGAAGACTTATGTTAATGAAACCATGGCTGTCATTTGTTCCCAGAAGGTCTTGGAGACCAAGACCAAGGCTGTGCTTGAACTTGATTCCATTTGTAAATTGCTCCGTTAACAAATGCAAGGTTCAATCAATTGTATGGTGGTCTTGTACACCTTCTAATATGTTGACTCCCTACATTATGGAAGTTGCAATTTGGTAGAGAGACAGATAGGCATAGTAGGTGAACATATTGACATTAAGGAAAGATGCAAAGACAGAGACAGTAGAGCAAGATGGTGACAATAGGGCAAAATAGTGGTGGGATGGTAAGATGGTGAAAAGAATAGGGTAATGTGCCATTCCCTGAGCATTAAGCCTTGGCTATAGCTGTACTCAACCAGAAGCCTCCTATAGTAAACTGCTTGGTAAAAGACAAGGCCTATAACTGTGAAATGTTGTCCACTGCACCTATTATTAATATGGCAGTAACCTACAGACTTTGGACAAGTGAGGGATAACAGATATAGTGGGGCATGATGGCAATAGTAGGTGGAGACAAGGGCTAGAGCTAGATGGGACAAAATGTAAAATCTTTGCACCTGGTTTAGTAACCCTCATGAACCAATTGGCAGGTAGTCTCTGCTGGTTCCTTTTATGAAAACAATCTTACTGGTTGCTTTGGGTTACTTGGCCTTACCCATCAATGAAGAAGAAAGTGAAGCCTTATTTCTGGTTTGGAAATGTAGCCCACTTAAACTGTGCATTATTTACCTATTTCTTAGGAGAAATGCCATGCTGCTGGTGAATATGGCTGCTATAGTTGGAGGAGCTTTCATAGGTCTCTCGAATATTGCCTGGTCCCCAGAGATGCTGATCATTGGACGTTTTATCATTGGGATCTTCTGTGGCCTTTGTACTGGCCTGGTACCAATGTATATCGGGGAACTGGCACCCACCTCTCTTCGTGGAGCTCTTGGAACCCTTAATCAACTGGGCACTGTGGTGGGGATTTTGATGGCACAGGTTAGTATCCGACTTTGGTAATGTAGAATGATGTTAATTAGAATGTAGAAGGCAAGGTAGATTTTTTTCCTTATATCTTTCTCATCTTTAGATTTTCGGCCTGGAGTTTATCCTTGGTTCTGAGACCCTTTGGCCGTTGCTATTATCCCTCACTGTTTTCCTGTCCATCATCCAGTGTGTACTTCTACCTTTCTGCCCAGAAAGCCCTCGGTACCTGCTCATTTCTAGGGGTGAAGATGAAAAGGCTGAGACAAGTGAGTATGATGATACATTCAACATACACCCTAGTCTAACCCTATGTGACTTTCATGCTGGGATTCAAGGAGCATCAAGGAAAGCAAATCTGCAACACATTTATTATAACTGCCCTTAGTTTGTGCCTTGGCTCCATGAAGAATAGGGGTGCACCAAATCCACAATGTTTAGTTCAACAGAAAACACCAAATCCTTACCTTATTTCTTTGGCTAGTCCTCCGGAAACTGCGTGGCACAACAGATGTGGCCAGTGACGTCCAAGAGATGAAAGACGAGAGTGCAAGGATGGCACAAGAAAAATCAGTGTCTATTATTGAAATCTTTCGATCCAGCCAGTACCGACAGCCAATAACAATAGCCATCACCCTCCAACTTTCCCAGCAACTCTCTGGGATTAATGCCGTACGTAACTTTAAATCCCCACAGACATTCTTTTGTTCATCTGTCATTCTCCAAACCACAAAAGTCTCTGTCTCATTTGTTATGCCCCGAGTATCCTCCTTTAGATACCTTCTCAACAATCCATCCCCCTCTTCATTATTGCACTTCTATTCTCTCTACTACGAAAGCCCTTTGTCTATGCACTTTCAACTTCTGGGCAGATAGTCTGGAGATTGCTTTCCTATTGATGCACCTACAAATGGGTCCAGGTTTATTCCACATGGACTTAGACCTCCTTGTGTCCAATCAGAGAGGCATGAACATTAAAGGCTATAAAAAGAATGTGTACATGGTATCATACATACAGCTAGTAGGTTTCTTTATTTGTAATTTACAGGGAATCCAAATGTCTACTTGTACCATTCATACTACCCAGTAACCCACAAATGCAGATTGAAGGATTAAATAACAAAACTGAGTTCAAATAATGACATCTACACAATTAATATGTAGCTGTTGTTATATTGATAGTACCCTTACAAGTCATATAAATGTATAACGGAAGTAATAACACCTACATAGATTTCCATATACCGAAAACCACCTAGTCCTGTCTTTGCCTGATCGTATGCTCACTCTATATCCACGTTCTTCTGTTTTCTCCTCTGCTTCTTCATCCCTCTATTCCCTCTCATCTCACTTCCTGCTGTTCTCGCTGCAGGTATTTTATTATTCCACCAGTATATTTGAAGATGCAAACGTCACAAATCCTGTATATGCCACCATTGGTGCAGGGGTGGTCAACACGGTGTTTACTGTTGTGTCGGTGAGTGTTCATGATAATGTGCGTCCTTGCGTCAGGGTCTGTGTGAGTTTGGCAAAGGTTCCTAAGAATACCAAATATAGGGCTCATTAGCAAACACAAGTACAAATGCTGATTCAATGTGGAAGAGAGAGGAGGCTACTCCCCACAGTAGGTTATCTGCCCCATGCCTAACAGGTGCTCTAACTACAGCAAATGCTTCCCTTGGTCTGTAGACATCATATGCAACCTAGGAACTGTGCATAACAATAGTAATAGGGTTATTCTGTACAACAGCGGTGTCCAAAAGGTAGACCTTTAGCTGGTGATCAGTAGATCTCAAGACATTGCCAACAAACAGCTTGACTAAAGCACCCTCCTGTGTCAAGCTTTTCATTTATATAGTTATTTTGTTAAGGTTACACAAGAAATGGATGTTTAAATATAACAATAAACATTTTCTCATAAATCAATATTTAAATTATATTTCCATGGAACTGAAAGTTAGCAATGCTTTTATGGATGTAGATCATAATGGGACACCATCACTAATAGTGGACCTCACATTAGTAATGTATGGGCACTCCTGCTGTACAATAATACAGTCACGTTGATTGTTACTAACGTTGTTGTTTAATTGTAGCTAGTAATCGTGGAACGGACTGGCCGTAGGACTCTGCAGCTTACTGGCCTTGGTGGAATGGCTGTTGGTGCCTTAATAATGACCATTGCCCTCAAGCTTAAGGTGAGAATTCAGGAACCCCCCCCACTCCCTTCCTTTGTTTGTTCATTGTATCCACCAATATGAACCTCCTTAGTGTTGACTGTCAGAGGTGGTGCCTTAACTTGTTTTTCAATATGACCCTTTCCCCTATACAACTTTGTTCCTACACTCCTCATGATTTGTTTCTCCTATAAAATTGTTCAGCTCCACTTCTACTCATTCTAGATTTTGCACCTGTCTCTTGTCTTTTTTCCTACTAAACCCATTTTTTCAATTTGATTTATGGCCTGTACCCTCTACCTCTTACATCATTCAGCTTTTCTTCTCATACATCTCTATTCAATGTTTGTACTCCTATGTTTCACATTACTTCACTGAAACTGATTTATTTTCTTACATTCTTCTAGGAACAAGACCAAGCATGGAGCTATGTGAGCATTGTAGCAATCTATTGCTTTGTGGCACTGTTTGAAATCGGTCCTGGACCCATTCCTTGGTTTATTGTAGCTGAGCTCTTCAGTCAAGGTCCTAGGCCGGCGGCGATGGCTATATCTGGCTGCTCCAACTGGACAGCAAATTTTCTTGTGGGAATGTTATTCCCCTATGCAGCAGTAAGTGAGACAATAGGGTGTTGGGATGGAAGGTAGGGAGGTTCCTTCATTTGTCTCTCTCTATAGCAATGTAAAGGTCCTGGGGCCTGCTCCCTCAATTTTCTTCTTTGATATGTTTATGGGGTTTTATTTTTTGCTCATATTCTTAATATTTTGACTGTGCACCAAATATTTTTCTCTACAGAAAGGGTGTGGTCCATATGTCTTCCTCATATTTATGGTCCTGCTCATCCTGTTCTTCATCTACACATTCTTCAAAGTCCCAGAGACTAGAGGCCGCACATTTGAGGACATTGCCCAGGAATTCCAGATGACAAAAGGTGCAGAGTCCTGGACCAAGAACAACATTGTGGAGCTGGCGGATGTTAAAGGTTTCAATCAAAAAGTATAACAGGGTGGATGGTGATCGCCCCCCACCATCCCTTATCTCTGATGTTGGCATGCTTGCAGGAATCATGGCCTTCAGAACTGTCCCAAAAAGAACAACCCAACCAAGCAGCATAGAGAAGTATTTTTCTGAATCAGCTGACAATCTGAGGGCCAAGAGAGTTTGTATTCAACAGCAGGATTTAGTATCTATCCATGGATTGTTTTCCATCCAATTATGGAACAGTCTTCAGGTTCTCAAAGTGTGATGACCTAAAGCTGTTGCCCAATGGCATAGTCTAGTCTAATGAACAATCCGGTATAACACCATGTGGTATCCCTCACACTCCAGAAACAACTGAGTACCCTCGGATGCTTGCAACATGTGATGGCCTTCAGTGTCTCGTGGCTTCAATCAAAAAATTGGTGAAGTAGTGAAACCTCAACGTCTGGGCAATATGACCGAGTCTGATCATTGTAGGAATAGGTAGAGTGTTTATTTTGTGAGTAGACATCAGTGCCTGCTGCTTTGCACACAAAGAACTCCTCTCTGGGTTTGGTTTACAAAAGCTGCCTATGAGACTGCACACAAAAAACCTTATTGGCATTTCTCATAAGAAGCTACTCTTAGGTTCTCCTAACAAAAACCATTTCTGAGGCTGTATTCAAATGCTTGCTACTCCAAGATTACACAAAAGGGCCTTCTCTCAGGGGTAATTTAAAATAAACCTTTTCCGAAAAGCCTTGACTTAGACCCGACACACAAGTGCCTTGGCTGAGACTGCATACAAGAGCCTACTATAAGACTGCTCACAAAAGACTTCTCTGAAACAGCCTTCAGAGCCGACACATAAGGCCCCTCTCTGAGACAAGCCATGAGAGAGCAGCGGCTGAGGGCTAACACTAAATGACACATGGCCCCTGAGTGAGTCCAGTTGCAATAGAACAATACAGAACCAAGATTTATTTTTTTAACAGAAACTGTTTTTGTAAAATATATTGTTATATTATATACATGGTAAAATAATATTAATAGTAACAACAATATGCCACTTAGTGTTTTATATTTGTAGACCATAGCCAAATCAAAGATGGCAGCTACCTAAATCCTTTATTTATTATTCTAACTTGCCTGCCATGGCATTACTGCTGCACATATATATATATATATATATATATATATATATATATTATAGCTTTATGCAATGGGAAATCATTGCCTTTTCTGCATCCCATATCCAGGTTTATTCTCTCACCATTCACTGTTACAGCTTTTCCAATGGTTTCATGCACAGTTTCTTTATCTCTGTTCCTTTATGTCGACATGTAAAACTTTATTGAACAAAAATTAAAAATTTAACTTTTTGTAGTCAAGACCTTAAATTGTGGTCTCTTCTTCTACGCTAACCTTGTACCCACTTATTAGAGACTGATAGACAGATAATAGATATATATTAATAGATAGATGAATAGATATATGATTGACAGATAGATAGATTATAGATAGATAGATAACTAGATAGATAGATAGATAGATAGATAATTGGTTTATGTATAGATGATCGACATATAGATAGACAATAGATAAATATATAGATAGATAGATACATGGGGAGATAATTGGTAGTTAATTGATAGATGACTGGTAGATAGATAAAGAGATGAATAGCTAGGTAGATAGATGATAGATAGATATATCAATTATATATAGATAAGTATATAGATGATGCCTAGGTAGATGGGTAATTGGTAGATAACTGATATATGATTGGTAGATAGATAAAGCGATAGAGAGATAAGTAGATAGATAATTGGTGGATAGACAGATAGCTAGGTAGATAGGTAAATCAATTAGACAACTAGATGGATAGATGATTGGTAGAGTAGATAAAGAGATGAATAGATAAGTAGATAGTTAGTTTGATTAGACAGAGATAGATAGATAGATATTAGATTGATTATAGGTAGATTTGATGACAGATACATGGATAGAGAGGTAATTGGTAGATAGATAATTGATAGATGACTGGTAGATAGATAAGTAGATAGATGCAGATTACACTGATTATAGATAGACAGATAGATGGGGACAGTTACTTAGCGATAGATGGTAAGGTATGGTGAAGCCACTTGAAGCACTGGGTCCAAGCATTGTGGAGCTCAAACCTGGTGTAATGAAGACTCAGCCTGGTGGTCTAGTGGTGTGGTGGGAAGCCTGCCACGCTGCTCTTCCTCCTTAGTTGTTGGCAGCTAGTGCCCGCGCGGCATGCACTTCCGGATTTTGTGCGCGCAATGGCGCGAATTTTAAATATTTAAAGGGGCACTTCAGTATAGGTCATTGCCTGTGATAGGTTTTTCTCCTGGTGCCTTGTACCTACTGTTTAGCTTCCGATTTGATCCTCTCTCCTGTGTTTGACCCTGCCTGGCTTTATTTGACTATTCTGATCTCTGGAACCTGACCCTTGCCTCAAACCAACCTTAATTCTGCTCACCCTCCTGATTGAGGTTCTGGTTTGACCCTTGCCTGTTGTTGACGCTGATTCTGCCTAACCCCATCTGATTGATCACCCGGTTTGACCTTTGCCTGCCTGACTACCCTTGTTGTCCTCCTGCCTCAACCCAGCCTGTTTGACCACAAATCTTCCTACTCCTGTTCGTACCATGACCTTTAGCCTTAAAGACTTTGCTATACAGTCGTGCCCCATTGTTGGCCAAAACTCTTGCCCTGTACCTCTCGTTTAAGTCCAGGTGGCATCTGAGTAGCTGAGGGCTCCTCCCGAAGCCAAAGGCAGTCACACTACTGGTGAAGCACAAGCTAAGACCAGGGTGCTTGCCATTTGTTCTGGTGTGGGTGCCGACCATGACACCTGGAGAGTCTAGAGCTTGAAGCAGCCAAGGAACAGTACAGCAACTGCCTGTGAATAGATGCCAGTAAATAAGAATTTTGTTGTGCTTGCACTTTGTAAAGTGCTGGGCGATGTGCCCTGCAGATTTGAAAGAGCCTTTGCAGACTCGCTAGGAAAGCTTGGGAGCCCAGCCTGAAGATTTGAGGTGCTGCGGATGTCTATACCAGCTTTTTGAGCCCCCGGTGAGTCCTGCCTGAGGGGGTATTGGAAGGCTCCAGTTTCACCCCTGTGTGAGGACAGGTGTTGTCCATGTGATATATGGGAGAAACTACCTCCGTCTATCAGGAGAGGTATTTGGAGCAGGTAACGCTGCCTGGGGGAAGTTTAGGAGCTCTAGGGGTAAAGGGACTGTGACTTTATCCACTCAGGGTGGAGTGTGGGATGGTGCCTTGTAAAGACTGTGCTGGGACTGGACTTCCCACAAGGGTTCCCCAGGGCAGGGGTGTTACTGATACTATAATTGCATTTTGGCTTTTCCCTCGAGTTATATAAAGTTGTATCTGTTTGCAGCACTTGTGTGTTTAATTAGTGTTTCCTAGTGGGGCCACTTGTAGGTGTATTCCCAGATCCCACTAGGTGGAGGCACTGCATCTGAGAAATTCCAGGATCTTTCATATAGCAAAGGGGATTGTGCACCCCTATTCCTATGATAAGAATCCCCAATAAACATGAAAATACACTTGTATCAAACATCTTTTAATAACAACATTTCTCTGTACAGCTCAGTGATATAAATATAAAATACATCAGTCTTTTCTCAAACACACAAATCCTGAACCACGGAACACTCCGGGGAAAGGGATATTTACAGTTTGTATATGGAGAAATGAAGCAAGTGAAACCATTGCATCCGCTCAGGATAATGTTCATCCCCGCTGATTATAGAAACATTAAAGTATCTCACACCGGGAGGAACTGGTTCTGGGGTTCTGAGAGATGGACAATGATGGAGAACACAAAAAAAAACAGACTCCAGGGTTGGGTTGATGCTCGGAAACAGTAAAAGTGCTCTGAATGGAGAAATGCAATGAAATCATGTCACTATATAGAGTTCAGTTCTAGTAAAGTCACTCCCTAACTCCATTTGAGAGGGGCTTTTCTTTGCTCTCCATACTAGGGTGAAACATGCCGGGTCATGTGCTTCCTAGAGCCACAAATTCAGGTGAAAAAAAGAGCAACGGCTGTAGAAAAGGTTTGTATTGTGGCCCTACAGCCCCCAATGTACTTTACATTCCCTAATGTCTCTAATACCCCAATGTCTTGGCTGGCGGAGAGACCTCCTTCCTCCTGTGTCTCCTGGCACATAACACCTTTATTTGTTGCACTATTTTTCCTGTATTATCAGATGGACAGTGCTATATAAATAAAGCTATGTGTATATATATATATAATTGTATGGCCCATACTGTACTGGTACCACCACAACTGGCCTTGAGAAGCATTGGCTTCCATTCACATTAATGACAGGAGGGTTTGGGGGGGCTCAGTGGGGATGTGGCTGCCCAAATTCTATGTAAATATAAGTGTGCAAGTGGCCTGAAAGCAGGGATGTGATTATATACAGTGAGTGTAAGGGGGAGACATACTGTAAGAGCAGAAAGTTTATGGATCAAACTCAATTCAGGGAATCTGTACAAGTAGAATGGGGAATGGAGACAGACTTTGCCCCAAGGGGACACTCTCACTGGATCTCATGGCGTCGGACCAGGA
>CM044444.1:340004-362967 GCA_024363595.1 Xenopus borealis | reverse complement strand
GTGTCCCGACAGCCCAGTCCAACCCTGCAGGAGACACCCAGTATCCACCTGAGGGTAATGTGCTTAAATGGGCCACTACACACTTATGGGGGTTGCAGGGAGTTGCCCACAGTTTTCTAACCCACACTGTGCCACTGTAACTGAATGCCTTGGTCTCTTCATTACAGAAGGCGACAACCGAGCTACAACAGCAGATTGCTTTTTCCAATCTCCATAAAGTCCAAAGACTAATTCGACTCGTAGCCAAAGTCTTTGCACATGCTTACTTTTTACAAGTAATGAAACAAACACTGAGGAGGGTGTGAACATCACTTTATTATCTGTTTCATTAAGATATTTATACAACCAGAACTGGAGGAGTCAACAGAGAGCCGAGTGCAAAGGGAGTATCCCAAAAATACTTTGTAAATTGTGAAGTAAAGGACAGGAACACCTAGGCATATACCGGATTCTGCAGAGGCTTAAGTACAGTTTTGCACAGGCCATTCATTTAAAAAAAATTAGTTAAAAAAGAGAAAGATGACCCTAAAAGAATAAGAGCTGGACTTTGTATAGAAATCCAGAGATTGAATGCTTCCCGCTATGGACCAGGCAGGGAGCCACCTAATTCTCATGAAGAGAAGGGCATGAAAAGAGATCAGATGATAATTCTTGAGCACAAACACAGCTTTCTGGTGATTCTAGGAGTATGAGCTGTCACATGACATCTGTTCACACACGAGGACAGTTATATTCCTAAAACAAAAAACAGATGAACAGGGTAAGTACAGAACACCAAAACAGGAGCTACAATACCATTGGCCTGATGCCCCCAAGCCAGCTTTAGACCTGGAGTTGTGCAGCCAGAAGATCAACCAGTTGATCAAAAGTTGGGGATGTTGCTTATTAGCCAAAGGAAGGGAGATTAAATATGGAGCAAATATTTGCAGCCAGGCAGAAGTTAATCCAGACTTACTTTATGTGGCCACTGAGCAGGGGTGACTGTATGCTGCATAGCCATTTTCATCTGTAAGGAAGAAATACCAGGAGTTTGAGGTGAAAACTCATGAATATCATAATGACTGGTCCTTTGCATTCTATACAGTATTTTTGTTCAACCCTCCCAGCAAACCCACTTTACCTGCTTCATAGTAGTCATAAACATAAACTGAGCTGCTCATCACATTCAGCACACGGCTACCCATCTGCATCTTGAAAGTGAGGTCAACTGGTTCACTGGAAAGCTAAGCAGAACCACACAAGATGGGTTATTAGCATTGCATGACCTCCCATGAGGCCAAGGTTACTAAATAATTAGTTGTGAAAATCAGACATATCATTTTTTACCTGCTCATATAAATGGCAGAAAGAGGGAAAACAGAGGAGAGAGATGATTGAGAGAGATTGAGAGAGAGATGCAATTTACATATAAAGGGAAGCTCACTCACAGTGTTAAGGTACAGAATAACATGATTGTTCTTCTCTTCGAATCTGGCAATTAATTTTGCATTCTCCAGCTAAAAGAAAAAGGAGAGAGAGAATTTATTAAAACAGCAAATTTTAATGTTCCTGGTTCTCACCAGTTCTCTTACTTGCTATCAATGGGCTTTAGAGGAAATCATACTTCCTACATTATAGAACTAAGGGGAGAATACCTACACATACATAATGGTTGGAAGAGGTTCCGGATCTGAATTTCATTAAGTGATGGAACAAGATTTAAAAATTAAAAATAAACAGCATTAACAACATGCAAGTTATAAGGCAGAGTGCCAGTGAAGCCTTGTTCATGGTTAGGTGGAGCTCAGTAGACTTTATGCAAGAATGCACTTGTCCTTTGGAACTACAGATTAGAGAGATTCATTTGTGAGATTTTCTTGGCATGGAAACTTTCTGTCGTAATGGGTGTGAATTTACGCAAATAACTAAATTGCTAGCTATGGTAAAATATACTCAAGCTGGCAGGCAATAATTCCAGACACATAGAATTGTTAAAAACGAATCCTTCAAAATAATGTGTACGACACATCACATCAGATTATAGACAATATATTAGTGGCTTGCTCTACAGCCATGATGCATTAGGTTCAGTTTCAAACTGGGTTGGCAGGACACTGGGACAAAAACCTTGTTGACTCCACCAACTGAGGCTCAACCACTGTGGTAGTGTGGGCAAACTCCTATCCCACCCCTGCTGATCTTGGCAGGATGCAAAAATTGGGATTGGAGCTTGCAAATAGGGTGGTGGACCCCCTGAGGTGGCATCATGGTAAGTCTTGACACTATAGTCCGATATTGTGTATGTATCCAACAAGAAAACGAACTGCAAGTAGTTTGTATGTTCTGGTTGTGCATGTTCCTCAAGGTACACCTCCAAAAACAAACAGGTGGGTTAACTGGTTCCTTAAATTTAAAACTTACCCTGGAATATGTGAGTTAGGAACATATTTTTTCTGGTCAACAAGCTTTGTTGTGTCATAGGCCTAAAACAACTTAACTCTTCAAGTGAATCTCATACTCTCCATCCCTCTTACCTCATTAAGAGACAAGTAATCCGCCTGGTACCCAGAAAGCAATTTCACATCAATTATCACTGTGCTTGGGGAATCACGATTGCCTTGGTAACTGAAAAAAAGATGGTAGTTTTTTAGATAGAAAGAGGATGGCAGGTAGATATTACGTTTAAAGGCAAAACAAACAGCATTGAACAAAGTGAATGGATGTCCAAATCTTCGTTCTTTTTCTGCACTTGTTTTATGGTAGCCCATATTTAAATGTTTAATTATGAAAATAAAAAGTAGAAATAAAGAGACCTGCTAGATGAAGGCTTATTTCACCATCAGACTGAACTAAGGCAAAGTGCCAAAGAAATTTGAATAGAGTAATCGCCCTATTCCATTGTAGCCAAGGTTGAAAAAAGGACATATGTCCATCAAGTTCAATGGTTTAGACTAGAAGAACCTACTTAAACTGTAGCTGAGGCAGCAGAAGGTTCAAAAAGAAGTTGTGTGTATTTCTTGACTGGGAACTGGATCAGCTTTGTATTAAGAGTAATAGGATCAGTAGCCTTCTGCTTTGTGGCTTGTTAATTAGGCAGTCAACACCAATTTATCCGGAAACCCATACTAAATAGGATTTCTTGCCTACAGTGTTTTTATTTCATACTTCAGCAAATAGTACCTGACTCTGAGGGTGAGATCAACTAGAGTTGCTACTTCATTCAGGCAGTTTCCAGAGGATGTTGCAGACACTGAGAAAGCAGAATTTTCTTCTGGAACAGGGATGTTGTATCGTACAGTACTCTAAAAATAGAAACCCCAAAAACTAGTAAATCTAAAAAAAAACATTGTATTCAGGGATTCCTGTTCTAAGGGGACACCGTTACCCTCAGCAGGGCATTACTGTTCTAATGGGACACAATTGCCTCCAGCAGAGGATTCATGCTCTAATGGGACACTGCAGTTCTGGATGCATAGTTGGTCAGTTGGACATTAAGAAATCATTGTCTCCACATACAACTCATCTCCAATGCTATGGGTAGATTTAGCAAAATGCGAGATTAGAGCTCACTCTAGAAAAATTCACCCACTTGGTATTCATGCCTTTGTTATTTTTATCTAATGATACATCCGAACTTAAAACTTACCTGTATCAAACAACATCCTGTGCCACTAACTCCAACAGCATATTCCCCAGGGACTTCCGGAAGGGGCTGTCTCTGTACTAGGAGCCTGTTACTTTGATTTAAAGTTATCTGTCCAACTTCTCCATTGCCCCTTCTGATAGCCAAATTGTGATTGGCATTAGGTTTATATATCAGGCGACCATAGGAAGTGAGGGCCTGTAGTGCCACCACTGTGTCCTGGCAAGAGAAAGGTCAAATAGCGTATTGGATCTTCAAAGTGAAATATTCTGTCCTTTCAGGTCCTCTTATTTGATCCATTATCCCACAGTATCATCTTTGAAAGGCATTACTTTAAAAAAGTAGGCTCAAACACAAGTACAATTCACAAAAGCTTGGAATGAATGGCTGAAAAATGAGAAAGATGGAGCACCAATAGTCTGATCTTTCAGTTACAGAATGCATAGGGAAGAAGTCAGGGATTGGCTCAGGTTTTGGACATAAGATTGGGCATTTAGCATCTGATCTTTCTCATTTATTTCAAGATGGACTGAAACATAGAAACAAATAATCTAGGAGAAGAGGAAAGCCTGGTATAAAGCATCTACGGTGCATTTGAGCCAATGATAGCTTTAGAGTTGATCTGCAGTGAATCTAAGAAGGTCACAGAACTGTGACTCACCAACAGTCTATCTCAGTTAGTTACTGTTGTTTGGGTCATCTGGAGAGTATTGGATGGACTCATGATTCTTCTCAGTTGGTCAATACTCCAATCCTTATCTTACAATTATGTTAGACATGTCCATCCACCCTCTTAACTAATGATTGATAGTATCCCCTCTTTACTTACCTGAGTTGATCTGAAGCCTCCGTAAGAATTCTGTTGGCGGATAAGCCAAATTGCTATTTGAGCCATATAGGACAGGTCATCCTGGGTGACAGTGGGACCCTTTGCAATACTTTGTAAGATGTAGGCTGTAGCTTCCACATTAGCTGCTGAATGACGGGGGTAAAAGAAAGGAACTGACACATTCCCAGTTGAACCTTCACGCTCCCAGTGCAAGGAGCCTCCTGGGTGGAAGGAAACAGAATGTAGATCAATATAGAGCACTACGAAATAAGTTGGCGCTATACATGTTAATGATAATTAATGCAGAAATAACCAAATTATGCTCTAGCCACTCTAAGCTCAGAAAGAGTGGGGTACAATGTACACTAATTTATTTTTTTTGAGAATAATCCCTATAAGGGCGTCAGAGAGATCCGGATACAAGTATGGGATCTGTTATATGAAAACCCATCATCTAGAAAGCTCAAATGACAGGATGGCCATATCCCATACACTCCATTTTATCCAAATAATTCACATTTCTAAAAGTTTATTTAATGTTTAAATTATTTACTATTAGACTTAAGGTATGATGATCCAAATTAGAAAGATATCTGATCTAGAAAGCCCCAGGTCCTGACAAGTCTGTATAACAGTTTCTACACATGTAGTTAAAATGCGGAAGAAACAGATTGCTGCAATACTTATTGAACAATACCTTCAGAAACAGCCTTTTGTTTCACCGCCACCAGCAGATTTGTTCTATGTTCCTCATCCTCAGCTAAGGTAAAGGCGTAGAGCATGAGGGCCTTATTGATCATCTTTTGCTCCCGGGTAGAGGCATTCCTTAGGCACGACATAGCACCATCCAGCAAGGTCTTCTGTAATGAAGTAATAAGAACTGGCCTTGTTCAAAAGGTTTCACTCAGTGGGTTAGCTTCAACTAAAGTCAGATCTACCTATGGTTCACGGAATATCACTGGTGATGATCAGGAAGAGTTCTTTTTGCGTAATGTAGCAGTATAAATTCATGTTTGATCTCTTAAACAGTTGCAACTTTCATGCCAAGGACCCCAGAATGGTAATTTCACCCGCTGTATGTATGTATGTATGTATGTATGTATGTATGTATGTATGTATGTATGTATGTGGACTGGAGTAGATAAAGGTGGAGTTGGCTTGTGTATTTTTATGGTAAGACATGGGGAAGCAGGCTGATATTGCATTTAGGTTTTTTTGGAGACTGAACAGTCATACATGAAGTGAGGGTTTGCTCTATATCATATCCATGTGTGGGCTGCTGTATTGAGGTCACGCCTTTGATTCTTACTTACCCCAAGGCTGTAGTTAGATTCTAGAAGAGAAATAGCGAGGAAAGCCGTATACTGGACACTAATTGCTTCCTCATCTTTCTCATCCTGTTTAAAAAATAAAAGACAAATGCAGTATATAATGGATGCTGTAAGAGTAAGGGGCAAAGGTTGACAAGGAGAGTGAGAAGCTAGATAATGTCCGAAAGAATGACTACCTATAGGCTCTTCAGATAATGGTCTGTAGGTCATGAAGAATGAGTGGTTCTACTGACTGGAGGGAGAACAAGTACCTACACAGGTACAAGGAGTACGAAGACGCTACAGGGCATCGGATGAGCATGAGGTTATAGGCTGGTAGAGAGAGCGCAAGTGCCCACAGTTTTAGACTGAAGACTTCAAGAAGGTTACAGATTGACTGGGAAGGGTAAAGAGTTACAGGTTGGCAGGTACATTCAAGATCTGCTGGTTGGCAGAGAGAAAGTTCTACAGGTTGTCAGGGAGTGTGAGAAGCTTCAGGAGACCAGGATAGCAAAAGATAAGAAAATCAGGAAGATTGAGGAGCATAGAGATTGATGATCTAAGGCCAAAAAAAATTACTTGCAGTCCACTATAACTTTGCATATTTCTCTTACCGCCTTAATAAACAATTGCCCCTCTGGCATAAAGCAGCCACTTTTCAACTTCTGTCTCTGTTCCAAGTAAATCAAAGTTTGCTGCTGAATTTTTTCATCAATAAAAATATACTTCTTACATTTTTCTAGCGTTTTAAAGGTGTAAGCAGTGAGCCTGGAAGAGAGTAAAAGCCTTCTGTTAATAGTTTAAATACCCCCTCTTCTATTTTTCTAGTCATAGTAGTTCAGTCACCGGGGTATATGGGCTGGTCTAGATGGAAGACACAAAGATTCATTGCAATGTAGTAAAGAGGATAGAGAGACAGGTCAAGGTATAGGTAAATCAAAGACATCTAAAAGGTCAAAATCTTGCTCACATGTAAGCTTGTCAATTTCAGAGAGCGATCCTACTGTATGTACCTCCTACACCCAATCCCCATTAAGGATAAGTATTTACTGGGTAACACAGGGTTGTAGAATAATAGAAGTTACAAAACTATATTTTAAAAACCGAGTTATCCACGGGATACCATCCCAACATATCACCAGTCAGCCCTTCATAAATACAGTGCTGATGAACATAGGCAATACAGTATTTATGGGGAGAAGTGTTATGGGCATTAAGTGCAGGGCAAGGTGCACAATATAAAAAACATGGTGGCTTGTGCTAATTGTAATTTACTTTGCACCCTGCCCATTACTTCATAATGGAGTCTCCTAGTTGGAGCACTTGGTGTAGTGAGTGGAACCTTTACACCATGGAGGAACTGTTGTTTTGGACAACATCTGGGACAATCTGCCAATGAACATGGTGTCAAAGAAAATAGGGTGGAACCTAGTTTGAAATAAGGCTCATATAAACCTGAATACTTATAAGATTATCAAAACTGAACCCCTTGGGGTATCATGTCCTTAGTACTACATCCACATTACCATCTGCCTCTTTTTTCTCGATTGTCTTCTATGCTCCAGTCCAGGCGCATGTGCACAGTAGAGTGAAAAGCTGAACTTAAATTGAAACAGTTGCCTTATCACTCTGCTTTGGACGTGCACTGGCCCAGGACTAAAGAGTAGATTGAAGAAGCAGAACAAAATTCCAACTCCTTCCTGACCTACATTGCCCTTCCTGAACCCTTTAAAACCCCTCTGGAAAAAAAAAAAAAACCCATCAAGAACAGCTCAGTTCCATTAACATTCTTTTTTGCAGCATTTTTGCTGTTGCAGACTGCCCTTACCAGGAATTTGCCTGAGCGGCCCAGCCCCAAAATGTACTATAGGCTCCATTCCACAGTTTATATCTCGTCTGCCGGTAATAACCTGTAATTGGAGAGACAAATGAAAATGAAAGAAATATATCAATGAAATAGGTCTATTTGCATATTTCCCATTTATTACAGCTCAGACCTGCAAACGTACAGGCAATGAGAACAGCACACAGCTATTTTGGTTTATGGATTTGAAGGTTTGTTCTGTTCTAGCAACAGACAGCAACCAATCAAATTTAATTTTTAAAGCTATGAACTGCAGTAGATTACCAAAAGCTAAGTTGATATGGGTTTTGGGGCCCATTGTCAAACGTTACCTCTTTAAATTAGTTAGCTTCATACTCTGGAAAACAGAACACTTGCTTGTTGCTTTATTATCCAAAAGCAGAAATCTAAATGGAAAAGGATACGGATGACCCTTACATTTCCAGTAGCACTTGCACCAATGTCCATGGTATCCAACAATGGATGAGAGTCTACAAAACCCATCTAATCATGCTGGTGTGGTCATACCTATCTCCTATCTCCATCTACTGTTCTCCCACACAAGGAAGCAGCCTCACCATTGTAAATAAGCGAGGATCAGCTGAATAGTTGATTCTTGAAGCAGTTAGACATTCTACCCCTACATGATACTTAAAGTAAAGGTAGCGCAGATATGCATGGATATGATACAGAATGGGTCGCTTGCATTCATGGTAAATATTTGACTTGCCGAAAGTCCAACGTCCTCACCTTCAGTCATGTATTTTATGCCAGTCTGAAGAAGTTCAGTAGTCAGCTGTCCTGTGTTGTTGAGATATTCCAGAACATCTGGAATGGGTGCCAAACGGGCAAGGTTCTGTTCACCGCACCCATAGGGCATCTGGAGCAGATTCTGGAGATTACTCAGAGGTAGACCAATAACATCACCTGAAGGAAAGTGAAATGAAAAGAGGGAAGACTGGTAAATGTAAAGAGCACGCAAAAGGGAGTTGAAATTGTGAAATAACAGAGAAGGCATCTAAATGATCAGAAAACATCTACTCACCCAGGGCAATGATAAAGCCATCAGCTGAGCCCGACACTATGTTTTCTGGGGGAGTAATACTGATGGGTATATCAGCATTAGAACCTATGGATAATGCACAAATATTTTTTTTTTTACAAAGGTAGAAATATCCAATAATGTTTTCCTGCAGAATTATGATAAGTACAGGCCAATACCTAGGCTGGCCTTCTACAGTTATTCCTCTGTGAAGCTTATGCCATGCCTGATGCCTATATAAAACTCAATTATGGGACATTTTCAGCTTTTCACAATAGTGATGAGCGAAGTCAATTGTTTTAAAAAAAATCATTTTTTTCAAATGTATTAAAGTCAATGGTTTTTTTTTCTTGTGGCAACGGTTTGTCTGGCCAACATGCACATGGGTGTCTTTTCTTAGTGACTTTTTTGTCTCGTTGACAATTACGTCTTGGTGACTATTTTGTAGCATTTCACAGTGAATCCATGCCTGGCAAAAAAATTCACTCATCACTACACACCACACATTCTTGGGCTTACTTGTACTACAGTACATCTAATGGTGGTGATATGGAAGGTTGGAAAATTCCTTTATGATTCCATCAGATATATAAGCACAATAACATTTATGCTAATATTTAAATTTTAGCAGGTTTTACTTTTCCAAATTAGGTCATACAAATTTGAGATTTTTAGAAATAAATCTTGAAAAAATTCAAGTTTGAAAATCTCTATTTAAAAAAAAAAAAAAAAATACAAGTTTGTGGAAGATTGAACAAAAGTGCAATACTATCCAGCACCAAACTGGTTCTCCACATTGATAATAACTGGGCTAATGGATGGGATATGATATTAGGCATTTGTTGGTTATGTATTTATGATTCTATTCATGCTTGATGAAATTAAAACCATTGATTTATGACTTTGACTAGTACAGTATTGTTCTTAGCGCAGATATATTTTTACAATAGATTGGGTGGGAGCGTTGAGTGTGGAATAATAATACCAACATGGAGTCCATGGTAAGATTCTGGCCCTTTCCGTTATCTACATCCACTATACAGAACCACATTTGGACAGCTATGGGCTAGAATATCATCTTAGAGAATTATAAATGGAGAATTGCATAGGTTTTTATCCTTACCATCCACACAAACAAGATTGCTAGAGGTCACTTCTCGTCTGATACCCTCAGCCTTACAGAGAAGATATGAAAAATAACATCACATGATTTGAGCGAATTCTATATATCCCTTTTTGACCACCATAATATATTATCCAAATGCCCAGCTCTCACCTCCACCAGAACCGTTCTGATCACTGTATCCTTGCGGAGTGGCTGGGATGGGTCGTTGGGCCCGTCACAAGTGTCTCCAATGTGAGTCGTCTCAGCAGACAAGGTAAAGCTGATCTCACCTGGAATTAGTGGGGTTTAGAGGAGTGATGTGTCTTTATATAGCAAAGGAGAGGGAAATACAGTAGGGCAGCAAAGAAAATGTAAGGTCAGTACCAGGAAAAATCCAGGATGGAGCATATTATAGTGTATATATCTCCCAGGCTCCTAACATGTTCCAGGACTACAAGTCCAGCTCAGGTGGATAATTAAAAAAGCAGCTCAAGCCAGAAGAAGGGACCTCCAGTCTGGGGAAAAGATGCAGGAAAGCCACTTGTGTAAGCTCACTTAGAGGCTTAGAATCACCACAAGGTTGGGATTGTTTTCTTTTCTCTGTTTGGGGAGTCTGGTGGTAGGCCTACTCCTGGTTAGTTAGGACAACGGACCTGTTTTAGTTAGAAGTCCATTAAGTGGCAAGGATTTTATTTTGAACTGGGTGTGTTTTGGTATATTTATTACAAGCCAAATAAACTGCCTGAAAGAAACTACAATTTCTTGAATTGTTGCCATTCAGGGGGTACATAAAATATTCTCACCCAATGACTTAGCATCTACATTCCATGAGTAAGTGGCTCTGCCGCCTGCACAGATACATTTATCCTGTTGCACGTCCTGTGGCGCAGCATCAAAATCAGTAGATTCCCCCAGGGTTACGGTAATCTGTGGACACAACAAGGTGTTATATTAATATCCAGTATTAGTATCCGGTTTAAATGTTGGACCCCAAAGGGACTTAAAATTAAGACATTGCTTGTCTGCTTGTCTTCTCTTCCTAACTAACCAAATCTCCTCCTATCTGATCTTCATGATGGATTTAGGAGAGCACATTAGCGTTCTTTCAAAGTCTCACAATACCTAACCCCTTTCAACAACCCTAGGTGGGATCAGCCTACCAATATACCATTCAAAGGCAACAGGAACAGATATCTGGGCTGTGCACGGAACAGATAGATTGGAACAGTTGTTTAAAATACAGAACATATAAGCAGTCTGTCTGTGATCAGAAGTCATATTGCATTATAACTGAATGAAGTGATAAAAAGGATTACTGCTAAATAATGTGTACACATTTTCCAGAAACCTCAATGGGGGTCAAGTCATAATCTGCCAGGATGGATATATAGAATATATTGCATGCTGGAACTACAGAAGAAACATAGGGCATGCATGCAAAGCATAATACCAGATATCTCATGGCCAGAACTACTGAACAAGTACACCATGTCCTTTCTACATGTACTCTTTAGAGGTTTAACTACAGAAGGAATAGATCCACTGTTCCAGTAGAAATGCATGAGATGCTTAATAAGAGATCAAACTACATCCATGGTCTAGAAAAGGATGTTCCATGGATAGTGTCTCCTGCTGCCATCGCATATGGTCCCAAAGAGAACAACATGAATATATAATGGAAGGGCAGAATGGTGATATTGCTCTAGAATTATCCCTTAGACCTAGAGCAGCACTGTAGAATGCCAGCAATAATGGTCACAATGGTTGGTCCAGGTCTAGTTACCCTTAGCAACCCATCAACATTGTGCTTGCTTTTGAACAGCACACACTGCCAGCTGATTGGTTGTTTGTTTTTAAAACCTGAGCCAACTAAGCACTTGGTATTACCCAAAAAGAAACCAGTGGTTTTATGAGCAGGGCAATGGGAATTCAGGATTTTAACAGCCAACCCAAAGCTACAGTAGACGTTACCGTGATGCATTTCTGCAAGTAGTTGGACACAAATGCCCTTAGCACTAGGGTCTCCCCTCTAGTGATGGAATAAGGCAGCGAAGGTTCCACAAAGAAAGGCAGGAATGACGTGTAGTTTGCGGTGTATGTAGTCATCCCAAATCCTTGTTCCTCAGACAGACAGAACATGGAGCCTTTCCACTCAGTGATGGTGTCTGGGACTTTCTCCGTAAATGATAATTTGCCTTCTGAGCTGAGGGACACATGAAAAGATTGTTTTTCAGTCATTGGGTATTCTATGTAAAAATGATTTATCATCGATGGTATCAATTGGAAACATTTTAGCAAACTTATTTAATTTCTAACTTGATCTTTAAAAATTGGTCATCTTTAAATTGGTAAGAGGAGGAGGGCTTAAATAAATATTCACAAATGCATTTTATAAAAGGTTGCGTGTTTGGGAATGGAATTCAAGTTCATGTAAGCACAGGAGATGCATGGCATTGTTCTTTAGAAAGACAGCCTTGACTTTTCTTATTGCCTTCTACAGGTAGATAGCAACTCTGACTGCTTAAGATTTCTAAATTCCAGTATTTCCCTAAGTGTGATGTGAAGTTAATAAATGATACATGTACAAAAATACTCACTCAACAACCACCATTTTCCACACAAAGGTCTCCCTGAAGTCTTTTCGAACTGTTTCAACCCTTCCTGCTCCAAATCCGCCCCCTTGAGCAGACATTAGCACACCTGTATCACCAAAGCCAATTTTCCTTGCTGACAAAGAAAGAGAATTTGGGAAAAACATTTCAAAAGTATATCCACTGGTGAGCATTGGCTTAGATATGTCACACACAGAGGGGGACATTTACTGAATGATTGGAAGGGGTGCAAAGTACAGAAAATGGGTGCATTATAGTAATGGATGGTTAGGGGGTGCGAATGGATCTGCCTACATGCCTGAACATTTCATAGATGCTGGTTTAAAGCCTAGACCACCCCTGGGTTCACCCCAGACCACCCCACACAGGTATCATTACTCAAAAGACCCACATCTAAGGGCATAACCCTCAGGTTGCAAAGTTCAAATAACACGGTGCTCCCGTATTTTACATTTCACACAGATTTACCTGACCTGCCTTAATAAATGTGCTCTGCTTAAGTTCTTTGTTTCTTTATTACCCTTGCAACACCTCTGAGCCCCTCTATTATCTAAAATTTGGGTGCGGAGCACTAAAGGTATAAATACTTTGGTATAATTTACAAAAGAAACTAGTGACTGAACATGCTGCTAGGTACTAGTGATGTGTGGGTCAGGAAAAGCTCATCCCACACCTGACCCTAACTTGAAAAACCTTAACCCACACCCATTCCTAACAAGAAAAATGTTACCATTGTAGGACCCATACGCAACCCGTATCTGCAATTCAGTGGCGTAACTTCATGTTACTGGGCCCCACAGCAAATTAATTTTAGGGCCCACGACATAACCAGAGGTTATCCTTTCGTTACCAAAATATTTTGAGATTACTCGTTTAGAGCCTCATGGGGCCCCTATAGCTCCTGCAGCCATAGGGTCTGCTCCCTCTGTATTTACACCCTTGCTACAACTTCTCAATCACAGAGGAGAGGTGTACTTCCCCAGTGTACCCCCACATAACCCGCAATGCTTGGCCAATTTTCAACCCATACCCACCCAACCAGTGGTCAACCCACACATCACTGATGCAACATTAGCCAATACTACAGATCCAGCTTTGCTATAATCCTCAGTTTGTAGTAGTAGTTCTGTCCCTTGCATCTTTGTATTGATAGGGTGCTCTGAGAACAGTTCGATCAGTATATTGCAGGGAGGGGTGTAAGAACTAACAAAATATAATGGGTGGGCAGAGGTCTGTCACCATCTGATGCATCAACCTATTCTAGATAATTTTTTCACACTGAAAACTCAAGTTCATACTAGTGCATTTCTATTTATAGGGTAAACAAATACAAAAATGTTGCACTCACTTGGAAATCTCGGCACAATTGACTCCTGTTCATACCCGCAGACAACTGGTTTTCTCAGCCTGTAGTCAGTACCAACCACCAGACCCAGTTGCTAAAAGAGATTAGAAATCATCAACTTCAAGGCACTTGTATATTACTACCAATCCCAACATTTCCAATCCTGCATGTTTGTCCTATGCTGCCCCATTACTACGTATATGCCAACATTTAATATGGATACTGTTTAACGAAAAACAAGTTTACAGATTTAGGAAAACAATTTTGTCTTCTCTTTCTAACGGACCAAACCCCCTTCTAACATCTTCATTATGGCCTTCCAAGGATCTAGAAGAGCGAATTGGCATTCTTTTACAATAACTAGCCCCCTTTCAACCACCCTAGGTGCGGTCAACCTCCCAGTATAGAATACATAATCACTAAGTTATGTGTAATAGAAACACAAACGAATAACTACTAAAATAAATGTAAATCCCTGCGCTTAACCTGACAATACTGTATTTCTTGAAGAACATCTCATAGTAATCCAACCAATGTTTAGCCACATATTGTGGAATAGTTTGCAGGCACTAACTATCTGAAACTGGAAGTTCTTAGACATCCACTGGTTTTTGTTCTTACCTTGAAGATATCATAAGTGTCTCCTTCTGAATAGCTGCTTATTGGTATATAGTAGCTCCCGTTGTAAAATATTTCTCTGTGAGGATCCTCACAGGGAGGCTTTGGCTCTTCCAAATCTAATTCTCCAACATTGTACCCATAGAGTGACAGATGTGGAATGGAATTGTACACCTGTAATACAAATAAGGTCATATACTTATATGTTTGAACCCAGAGAGGCGAAAAATTTATTTTTGGCACAATACCTAGCATAAGCTTTCTTCTTCCTCTTTTCTAGGTGAACCTTGGTGTGTAAATTAAAGTTATATTCAGGGTCTGAATTTAAGATTATTTACCCAACTAAATAGTTTCCTTCAAAATGGCACAAGTGAGCTCCACATTCCTGCATATTGCAGCATGACTGACATCATCATACCGTGACATTACCACACTGCAGCAACATCATGACATCACCACACCATCTTTTGGTACCAGATACACTTTGCCTCTGTCTCCGTTTCTTCATCTCCAATTGAAAATCCAACTTTCAGTTCTCATTCCTGAGTTTTGACAAGTCTACCTCCATCTTTGTGTGAAGCTCATTGGCATAATTCTACCAACATTATCCTTTCTACATTTTCCTTCATCAATGAAATCTCACATTGCAGGTCTTATTTTTTTTTTTTTTACTGCTGCTCCTTACAATTTCTGCTTCATCTTCCTTATATATTGTATATAACTTAGAAATACAACTTTTGAGAAGTTGGCTGCGAAATGCATCAAGCTTGTTATTAAGCATAATTATTTTAAGAGACTATCTCCCACTGGTGCTCCATGCTAGAGACGTTTCTTCTTGATCTTCTTTATTTGGTTGGTTGGACTTTTTGCTCTTCTACATTAGTTATAGGTGTATAGTTAGGTTTCTCTTTTTGTCTTTGACATTTTAATTCTAGTTCCTCAGCATTGGCCTGGCCACCCTGATGGAACTCTACCTGCACCAAGACTTGGCAACAACAGAATACAACGTTACAAAAGTCCTTGGAGTGGTCAACCTAACATTACAATTTAAACAGAATAAAGTCACCTAAACCTACTTCAAAGGTAAATTTAAAACTTCAAAAAGTCATTCAAATAAAAAATTTTTAGCCACTGAGATATATATATATCTAATTTCTTGTACTCACATTAGAGGCAGAGAACCTTTCATATGAATTGAGCAAGAGGAGACTGGAATCAATAACTCTAACACCACAAAGAGCTCCAGGAGCTGCCGATACTTTCAGGTCAAGGTTTGAAGCTGGTGGGCCTCGATCCTCTGAGAAGCTAAGGGAAACCTGAAAAGATTTTTTAATTTATATAATAAAGTGATACCTTCCAGGTTCTACGACCTATACTGAAAGGTACATACTGTTTATCTACAATGCATTGTCCTTTATAATACATGACCTGCAGGCTTGTGTCTTTAAATAGCCACAGAATTCTTCGGTGACTTCCAATATCCTTATCGTTCACAGTAGGGGGTACATTATCCCTTATAATACATGAGTGATACTCAGAGTTCCCCCCTGTATAACTCAGCCTGCAGCCTTGTGCCTTTATATGGTCACACCCCTCAGTGACTTCTAATATCCTTATCATTTACAGTAGGGGGTACATTATCCCTTATAATACATGAGTGATACTCAGAGTTCCCCCCTGTATAACTCAGCCTGCAGCCTTGTGCCTTTATATGGTCACACCCCTCCGTGACTTCTAATATCCTTATCATTTACAGTAGGGGGTACATTATCCCTTATAATACATGAGTGATACTCAGAGTTCCCCCCTGTATAACTCAGCCTGCAGCCTTGTGCCTTTATATGGTCACACCCCTCTGTGACTTCTAATATCCTTATCATTTACAGTAGGGGGTGCAGTACTACTTTTTGGAAGATCTTTATGCTTTTTGAGTATTGATTATGATTTACTACCAATGCTTCCCTTGTTGCACTTGAAGGGAGATAGCCAAACCATTCTCTATCAAGTCTCATCTTACCTGGTGCTGGAAGCAGGTTTCAATATTCAGAGTCACGGTATCTGCTATAAGCTCAGAATGCAATATGCTGTACACTATAATTCGTGCAGAAGGAGCGAGTTCTGAAGTCACATCAATATTTATAGAAATTGAACCATTTTTAGCTGTAAGAAGAGATAGCATTGTTCACTTAAAGGGCAAGTCACACCAGCAAAACAAAATTCCTTAAATTCTTTAGGGTTCCCAATAGTCCATGTCGGTTCTAGAAGGCATGATATTTTTATGGAAAGAAGTTCAGGGCTTTGTGTGTAAGTATTATCCAAGTCTCCACTGAGTATCGACATTGAAAATCTATCAGCACAGAAACTTCTAAGCAAATGTTTGCTAGCTTTAATTTTTTCCTAGTGAACACTTACAACTGTCTAAATATGGTGGGTACATATAGGATCACATTTATGTCTTTATTAGAGATGTTGGTGAAATTGCTGGATGTGGCCATTTATTATTAAAAATGTCCAAGAAAGCGAAATAAAGACAAGAGATCCTCTAAATGTTTTAAAGGAGGAAATTTACGGCGATAAAAGCTGCCCACAGACAGAGTCGGCAGATTATCGGTGTGTGAGTAGGGTTGCCACCTGGCCGGTATTTTACCGGTCTGGCCGATATTTTTGATGGTTGATCCCAATGTTATCAATAGGGGAAAAAAAGGTAAATATATAGGAAGGCCAGTATTTTTTTTAAAGAAAAGGCGGCAACCCTACCTGTGAGTGGGGCCCTCCGACGGGCTTCAATGTTCAATATCTGCCTGAAAATTGGCCAGATGTCGATCGGGCAGGATTAAAAATCTCGTGGCCACATCTGTTCGTTGATGCGGTCCCGCGATCTGATCGCCCGTATCCGAGTCATTCTGGCCCTAGGCCTCACGATTGGATGAGCCAGATATCGCCCACCTCAAGGTGGACATATCGGAGAAAGATCCACTCGTTTGGCGACATCGCCAAACGAGTGGATCTCTCCGTGTATGGCCACCTTTAGACATGAGCCCACCCTTAAACAAATGTGGAATGAGCTTCAAATGGTTAAAAAAAAAAATATATATTGGACAGTTACAAGTTTTAAACATAAGCCCACATTAAAATCTGAAAAAACCTCTAGTGCTTTGTCCTTTATGACTTCAGCATACAGAATATGATGTCACTGAGATTAAGGTTAAGATTGAGGTGGATGTAGTTTTATTTTATCAATTTCCCAGGTATAACCCGGTGACTGGCGAAAAGGGTTACATAGCAGAAGGTTCGCACTTGAATTTGCGGAGTAACGAACGTTCGCCTTTGCAAAAATTCGCCTGCCAAAGTATGCCAAACTTCGTTAGCGCTGAGGTCTTTCACCAACGAATTATCCGCTACACATTTAAGTAAATTGTCGGTTTCCGTGTTTTGGCTAATTCTCGCTAGCGATGGCCACTTCACCCTTTAGTCAATCTAAGTCTCTTAGTACTTACATGTAGTAAGATCAACATCCTGTGCACCCGAGAGAACGATCTTTTCTTTCGACATTACCTGCAGGAACAAAGTATTTTAATATTTAGGGACTGCGATACATCAAGAAGCCAAGTAAATCATGGAAACTATTTCCTGGCAGATACAACACCTCCTATTTTAGTGGGGAGGTAAACAAGGATTGCTATAGGGGCTGAAGAATATTAGGCCAGGGGGTCCCAGGCAGCAATTTTGCTTTTTATCAGCTCATCCCAAACAAAATAATATCCGAGCTCTTCGTTTAGCTTCATAACTGGAAGGGGATTTTTTTTTTTTTAATGTCACTGTGTGCCTCCTCAATACCATTGATATCCAACAATCAGCCTCTTATGTTCAACTGTGTCTGTCCCCTGTTATAAACAAACAACCTTGGATTTATATTCAGCACAATAACAATTTAATGGACAACTCACCATACATCTAAAAAGATGCCCAAAACAATATTTGCTGTACCCCCAAGAGCTCTCTACTAGCTTTGATATCTGAGATGTTGGCAGTACGGACATAGTTCTTAGTCCCAATCCCAAACTATTTCTTTAACTCACCAAGTAGAAGAAAGTAGCTGCGTCTCCCACTTTATCACAGTTCACAATATACCGCACGTTGATGCAGTAGCTCTTCCCACAACTCAGTGCCTCCTTTGGCCCATAAACCTGTAAGAAGCTGCCACTCTGCGAGTAGAACCGTAGCACTTGATGTTCAACAGATGGAAAGTTAGTGTTATCCCACTGGGAGTAGTAACATAAGGCTGGATTCTGATAACTGACCTAGGAGGAAGGCAGAGATTTTAAAATCTATAAAAAAAAACTGCGGTAGTTGGTAATCTTCACTTTTGTAGTGGTTAAGCGGTCTAAACCCATGAGAGCCAATGAACACAAATGCACACTTGTTGGTATCAGGTTCAAGTGGCTGCCCCAGGATGAGCTGAAGGCTTATTATAATGGGGCAGAATGTCTAGAAACATTTTTCTTTCAATGGCTGAAAATATTTTACCACTCCAGCCTATGGTCCAGTGTTCTTCTCCCTACCCCCTACTTCCCCCCCCTTCAGTCTGAATATTCTCTTTCCCTCCTTTTCCTAGCTCTCTATGCCACCATCTTCTTATTTATCTCTTCGTGTCTGTCCCACCCATTATTCTATTATTCAGTCTCTCTTCCCATCCTTCTCCAGGCTACTGCCCTCTTCTTCCCCTCTTTCTTCTTCAGACCACTGTCCTTTCATTCTACTCCTATCTGTCCTGTCTCCAATTCTCCTCATCCTAACAATCTATAACAGTGATTTTCTCTCAAACACAGTGATCAAAGTGTAATTTGGAGCACCAGTTTTGCTGTAGTTGATGCAATTGCGGAGGATGCATTCTGCTTGCACTTCTGCTTGCACATATGCAATTGCACTGGAAATTGCCAAAATTATGTTTGCACATTATAGAAGTTTTGAAGTAGGGAAATGTAGAAACCTTGGAGTTTTCCCCTGGTTTGGAGGTGGTGGTAGCTCTATGGTTTCCCTGCATCAATAGGCATAGTGGTGCTTGTTTTGGAACCAAAAGGCATGAGGAAAGCGCAAGTAGTTTATGTATATGCAAGTACCTTTAGCTAATTTTCCATGGAGAAATTCCTGTGGTTGCAGGTGATCTTCTGCCATCTTCTTATTATTAATTCCTCTCCACCCAATGTCCTACCTTCTTGTACTACTGTCTCTCCCATCTACTTCTCTGTCTTTTATAGTCCTCTAGCTAGCTTTCCCTCTCCTGCCCTGTATCCCATTTATCCACCTCCATCTCTTACACCCATTGTGATGTCTGTCATAATGTGCTCTTTACTTTTCCTACAGCTTTGACTGATGATCAGTGTTGGAGATACTGTAGGTGGTAGGGGGTGAGCAGTACATGGAACCAGTTGGCTGCATTTTCTTTTACTTTATAATCCGGAACTAGACCCATCGGGTTTCTGACAAGCAGGGCCAGGACACCGCACAAGAACATGAGGGCAGTTGTGAAGCTTGGCCCTCCCCATAAATGTGTTATTTCCACTAGATCCAAACTATTTCTGCATCATGTTATGACTCAAGGGCATAAAATAATGATCGCATGAGTGAATATCTGCTGCTATATAAAACACTGATCTTATACAAGATATTTACCTTGAATGTGAAATTGGGCATCACAAAGCTTGAGGTATCTATTTGAAACTCTGCCTTTCCAGCCTGGTCTGTGTTTACTTTCTGATTATCACTGCTCTGAATTTCCAGATCAACTTCTTCATTAGCAAGAGGCTGTCCCTTCTCGTTTGTTAATGTCACCTACAATTAAGATACACAAGACTTATATTAGTTACCAGAATCAGTCATTTGCACTTGTCATCTATAACATGAGTCATATAATAATAAACACAAATCCCATTCTTAAGCTCATGTCTCCATATGCAATAGCTATACTGAACATGCTAATCAGGCTTGTGTAGTTGGGGCTACAGTATAGCGTGTCGTCTACAAGCACGAATGCATGAATATTTTGTTGACGTAGAATTCTATTAATAGAAAAATCATTGGAGAGTCAAAACTCCTGAAAAAAAAAAATTCGGATCAAAATACAAAACTCACTCGAAATATGAAAGGTAGCCCACGTTTGTAATACTGCTGCAGAGACTCATAGTCAAGCGAGAGACTGGCAAGCTGGCTACTGATGCCGATGTAATGATTTTCTCTTACTTGGACCCCTGTAGCAACAAACAAAACAAGCAGATTAATTATCTTGGTCTACATCGATTGACTGTATTACACAATTAGAGAAAAAACCCTTGGGTATTTGGAGGCCCAGGTGAATGAAGAAACTCATGCAATTAAGAAGTAGAGGCTCTAGATTCCTAAGATGCCAGTCTAGATGCCCATGGAAACATACACTTCATAGGAACAATGATACTTGGTTTTAATGAAATCATGATTTGTTATTTTTTCTTCCATGGAAGAATCTAGGGAAAACATAATTCAGAAAACAACCATGAAAAACTCCTTGAGGGAGACACGTTTTCCAGTTTGATAGTCCTGACTAGTAAAGGGTAGTAATTTAGTAAGTGGTATCCAGCATATACCTGCTCTGTAAATCAAGCATGGTTTTTTTACATTGGATAGGTATATGCTATGACTCCTAGATTCCATACATTAACTCATGTGTATGGCCGTCTTTAAAGAAGACCTGTGCCTCCAGTGGTTTTACGTGATCTATTTTAAAGAAATCAGGGTGGCAGAAGGGGATATTGATTATTAATGTTTTTAGGTAAGGAAAAAACAGGGCCTATCATTGCTCTGGAAAAGATAGAAAGCATAAAAATATATTAAAATTTAAAGATCAGGCAAAACATATTTTCCATAAAAGCCATATTTGTAGCTCAGCATGAGGATTACAGGTATATACTCTTCCTTCAAGGGGCAGGAATGTGAAATTGGGCCCCCTTACCTGTGCCTTCCTCAACCACTGTGATGTCCACAGACAAAGATGACCCAAAGACAGAGAGCCCTATATTTAAAGGGTTCAAATCAATTTCAGCTTGGTATGTTCCATCAGGGCCCAACTGCAAAAAAAATTATATTTTGTAAACAATATATACAGAGTAAGCATTCTTTTATTTTCTCCTTTAATTCACTCATTGCAAAAAATTAAGTATAGTGCAATGGTTTCCATCTCACATTGCACCTTTCAATTCTCAAGTTGCATCTAATTATCCATTCACCAAAAATCTTGCCTTAACTGGCCTTCAGGTTGTGCCCCCTTAGCTCATAAGGTTACAGATATATAGAAACATTGGGGTGTCACTATAGTTCCAGGGGTACCCAGGGTACAAATAAACACTCACCCCAAATCTCCCCCTAACTGACCTTCAGACTGGGCCCCCTTAGCTCATAACAAGGTTACAGATATATAGAAACATTGGGGTGTCACCCTGCTATAGTTCTAGGGGTACCCAGGACACAAAAACACTCACCCCAAATCTCAGCACAACAATCTGCAGACTGCAAGCATAAACTCACCTGTTCGGTTGTGTTCAAGCATTTTTCGGATTTGTCTTTTAAGCAGTTTTGTCTTTGTCCAAAGTAGGAAACTTGTTTGCAAATCCGTACTGTGACCCTACCCGGCACTGGTTGACCATAGGTGTATCTGAGGGAGGAGAGCCAATAAGATGCTACAGAAGTTATGGCACTATGAATCCAATTCTTTATCTTGTTCTAAACTGTGTTGATTGGGCAGCCCATCTTCTAAGTGAGGAGGAGAGCCAATATCCTTACTCTTAACATGTATATAGGCATATGTTTTGACAGGGCTATCTTTGCTCAAAAGGTCTGATGAATAGATGAAGTCATTATTTTACTGCAATAAATGTGTATATAATGCCCAGCTAAACAGTTCTGTATCACCCTATTACTATGGGAAATACATGTAATATTACTTACACAGCCGAGACATTGAATTTTGCAGTCTCATCCAATACCGATAAAGTATGAGGGGCGACCACAGAGACACTGAATCTAGGTGGTACTGAAAGGGAACAAGAAATCATATAAAACAGAACCAGGATACGAGAAAAGATGGAAAAAGAAGAGGGTAGACTTGAGAGATGACCAAATAGCAGCCAGACATACAAATAATGGAAGCTACCATCAGGTTGTTCCCACCCACTGCTTGAATTAGACACTCCATGTCCCACCCTGTAATCTGCCATTAGTGTGTTCTAGTCCAGCCTGCTGCCTATTTACAGTCTACCTACCCCAGTACATAATGGATAGATGACCTTAGGGATCCTGTAGTTGTACCCAAATATGATTAATCTCCCACAACAGGAAAGTTAACACGATTTGAAAGAAACATTTCTATTACATAGACCCAGTGAGTTGATATATTAGGGAATATGGAACTGAATTCATACTGTATTCTTCCACTGTAAAATATTCTATGACAGCAATGCGATCTGGTGAGCTCTCAGCAATGATATTGTAGGAGCCTGGAGCTGCGTCGCTGATAAGCTGGAAGAACACTTCCACCACTCCACGTTGTGAAGTCCGATCTAGCCACTGGGCTATACGACTCCCTGAAGGATCCTACAGAAAAAAAAA
>CM044444.1:301386-312416 GCA_024363595.1 Xenopus borealis | reverse complement strand
AATAGGCTGGGACACTCAGATCTATGCCCTGATCTCAGATCAATATGTGGAAAGCACTAGAAGAAGATGCACTACTGGGCAACACCAGTAAAAAAGCATTGGAATGAGACAACCTTTAGAACCTTAAATTACTGCCACTTATCTTACTAAAGACATGTTACTATATGGAACCCGTCAGGATACCTTCTTTCAGCTACTGATTGGGAAACAGCATCCTATGCTTTGTTCTGTTTCTACTTGCCATATTACCACCTGTTAAGGTACCACCGAGCAGATTAAAACTATTTCTGTGTGAATAACACTGTCTTCCTTGAATATAGGATGCCCGCATGCCTGAGCAGCTAGCCATAGCCCAGATAGGTTATAGATTGCTGGAAAGAACAGTTCAAGAAGTTGGAAGTGCCAGTTAGCCCTCTAAGTAAGGAAGTATAGATATTTATCCTATCTGCAGAGCACAGGGTTGGAGGATAAAAAGAATATATGTGGGTGTCTTATGAATTATCTCTTTAAATTAAGGAAGGGGCAAACTACTTTCCCAGGATGACCACTAAGACTACTTACAGTCACGTGGGTCCTATTGTCCTATTTCTTTTGGTAGAAAAGTGGATCCTAATGTTGGAAACAGTCAAAAGCAAAGCACTCACAACTGTGAAATGAGTAGATAAAAATGATCTGTTTGTTTTTGTTATATTTTTTGTTTGTTTGTTTCATATAAGGGCAGTGATATCAGAGGAGCAAATGTGACAAATGTTTTGAGAATGGTGGCCCAGCAGTACTCACACACACATACACACACACATATATATATATACATATATATATATATATATATCATGGTAACACCTAGGCTGGCCTGACTGATTTGAAGCATGACAATTAGAAATACACCTATTGTGAAGACTTTTAATTGTGCACTGGAACCAGAAAAACTGGAATGTAATTCTGCTTTACAAACAAGAGAGAACACAGGAGTCATTTATGAAGTTTCCCACAGATTCAGGTGCTTGAGAAAGGACCAAATGGGAAGTGCATATTGATAACATTTCTTAAAGGGATTCTGTCATGATTTTTATGGTGTTTTTTTTTTATTTCTAAATACACTGTTTACACTGAAAATATTTCTACTGCATAAAATTTAATTCCTAACACAACAGGTATATTTTTTTTAGTTGTAATATTGGTGTGTAGGTGCATCTCGGGTCATTTTTCCTGGTTATGTGCTTTCAGAAAGAACCAGTACTGCACTATGGAACTGCTTTCTGACAAGCTGTGGTTTCTTCTTCTCAATGTAACTGAAGGAGTTGCAGTGGGACCTGGATTTTTACTATTGAGTGCTGTTCTTATATCTACCAGGCTGCTGTTATCTTGTGTTAGGGTGCTGTTATCTGGTTACCGTCCCATAGTTCTGATGTTAGGCTGCTGGGGGGGGAAAGGGTGATATCACTCCAACTTGTAGTACAGCAGTAAAGAGTGACTGAAGTTTATCACAGCACAAGTCACATGAGTGAGGGCACGTGGGAAAACTGACAATATGTCTAGCCCCATGTCATATTTCAACATTATATAAAAATAATCTGTTTGCTCTTTTGTAAAGTGGATTTGAGTGCAGAAGTCTGCCGGATCACCACTACTAGCTGATGCGTTTTGAAAAAAACATGTTTTCCCATGACAGTATCCCTTTAAGGTACTTGAGCTTAAGTATGCTCCTGCACGTCCTCATTGTTGCCAGTGGGTTCATCCTGCCTCTTCTGATCAATATTTAGTAACTTTGTCCAGGGTTGGACTGGCCCGATGGGCTACCAGGAAAAAAAGAGGAGGGCTGCCATCTTGTTGGGCCCCACTGGCCTAGGCACATGGGCAGGTGATAGAGCACAGTGCAATGGAGCACAGCGGTAATCATGGGTGGCCCTTATCTGGGGTGATGGAGCAGTGGGTTCATAGCTGGAGGTACTGGCCAGTGGGCCCTTAGCTTAGGTTTTCTGGTGGGCTCCAAATCCCCCAATGACTGTGCCATCATGGATCTCCAGGGTTCTAACAGTGGGCTGTGCAATTGCAAAATATGGTCACAGTCAGACTGGGATTTTGGGAATAAAAACTAATTATGGATAAAAACACACAAACTTGAATTGCTGATGAAGAGTACAACATATGTCTCCCAGTCTCTCTCTAACAGTCATACATTGAGGCTTCAGCTGACTTTGTCCCACTATTATGAAGCAGAGGCAATAAAATAAAATTGCATTTTGAGCAAACATTCTCTGATTCTGTGTCCAGCTTTATAGTTTTATAGTTTGGGTCAGGGAGAGGTCCCACAGCACACCGTGTAATATCTTCATTTGTAAAACCACAGGGACATTCCATTGATTCCCTTGCACAATAATTGCAAAACTGCCCTGTCAAAAACTCTCATTAAAAATGTCATTAAAAAATAACTTATTCATATCTGATGATCCTTGAAATAAAGTTGTTTGGGCTCAGACCACTGAATACATTGAATACAGCCTACGTATTATTTTGTATAGCGGAGCTGTTGCAAAGGGCACCTGATAACTAGACATAATCGATGCCAGAGGAAAATTCAGGTGATCCCTTAATACATTTTCCAGGACTTTATAGCAGTTGACTAGACACAGAAAATGAATGAACTCCAATATTCTTTGTGTTGCTTTGCAAACAGTAGAAAAACATATAATGAAAGCTATTTTGGAAACAGATTTCTGAAATATATTCACATATCTTAGTGCATTATTTATGATGGTAAAAGTTCCCCTTTAAAATAAATGTAGCAATTATTTTAGTATTATACTGTTTAAAGGGCTCTTACTTGAGTGTTCGCTCATAGGTTCCACTATGGTGGCTATTTTATGTGTTCCTCCAGTTGGGAGTTCATGTACTCCATGGTTTTCTTGATATGGGCTTTTACTAAAAAGTCAGCCGGACCCTTCATTAATGGATTGAAAAGGCTGCAGCCAATATTGTATTAAAAATACATTTACAATCACATATCTTTACCTTTTCAAACATGTTAATATTAGAACAACTTTCCAGGGGGATCTCCACCACAAGCCGTTGAAGGTAGCTCCTATGGAGATCCCCTTGCAACGACCAATAGCCTCAACCCCGAGCCTCAGACCTACCCAACTTCTGCCCCAGGGGGCATTTCACCTCCACCACGCACCCATTAACCGCAAAGCCCTTTCAATCCCATCCGCCAGATCCAGAATGAAGATATCCATCCCCACCTCTGACAAATGCACCCTGTCCCTACCATACGTGCCATACCACATACCAAACCACCATCAGTCAGATAAAGCACTGAGTAGCTTATTCAGCTTCTGTCTACTTCTTTCCATTGCCTCCAAGTCCCGTGCCCACCTCCAGACCAACCGTCCTATCATCTCTGACCAGATTATCACCACCCCCCACAAACAACAACCTCATCTTATCCAATCCTGCTTCATAACCCTCACCAAGTGTCTCTGGCTCGTAACACCCATATCATTACCACCAGCATGGAGCACAAGGACATGAATTGCCCAACAGCCATACTACTCTCCTGCAACCTTACAAAGAAATAGAACAAACAGACCAGCAACATAATATAACATAATAACAAATGCTAAGGTAAAATGGTACTGAACCTTTCTCGCTCAACCCTCTTCACTCCCCCTTTTGGTGTCTAGCCAAGCCTCTGCTAAACTACATTTCCCACAACCCCATGCTCCCAATACTTCCTGGTCCACTTCCTTAGCCCTATCATGGCCCTGACCCTCAATTACTTTACGGTCCTGAAAGGGCACCTGTTGGGCTAAAATGTTATTGCCAACCCTGGCTGCACTCTGGTTGGGGGTAACAGTAATTGCTTTTCAAAAATTTCCCCCTACCAGTGCAAGGACAATCGGACCAGGAGGGAGCTCCTGGTGCGAACGGCCATGTCAGTCAAACTGCATGAGTGTGCCTCAACAGGGACGCTTGTACCAGGAGCATCCTCCCGGTGAGACTGTCCTAGCACTGGTGGGGGGAATTTTTTTTTAAAGAAACTACTGTTACCCCCAACTGGAGAGTCACTGTAATCACTGTGGTCAGTCAGTTGGGGCCAACTCATGTTGGGGATTCAAGTAATGCATACTTTTTCCATTCTTCTAGATTGGTACAGCTGGGGGCAGATTTGAAAAGATGATTTTAAAATAAATGTCAGTGTGAATCTGAGTATGGAACATATCAGTGACTCATCAGAGTCATGCGTCTTTGTATATATAACAAACGGGTCCATTCCAAAACTACAGCAAATTATCTGTAACATTTGAATAATTTATTCTGAATCACTGACTAAAGATGAAATCAATCTATTTACAAAGTGATAATTGCAAGTAGATGCATTGCCTCGTAGGCCCAACTTAGGCCTTTCTATATGATATCCAGTTGCATCTTTGCTTTCCTGCTCTAACTTGTAGTTGTCCAGCTAACTGCTGATTGGCTGCTACTGATAAAGGAACACCAAGTAGTGAATAAGCCCCTGTATAGTTTCTGCCGTGTTAAAATGTGATACATTAAACTCTTCAAGACAAAGTTAGAGTTAGGGTGGTTGGGCTGTACCCACAACAATGGAATGTAGAGTGCAGCTGATTTATGGAGGATACAATTGTGTCTTCTGAAGACCAGGCTGCAAATAACGTATGTCTGGTTGATCCAGTTGTCCCTGCACCTCCATTTCTCCGTTACCAGTCACCCTGCTGTGAATCTGGTTGAGGAGACCATGCTGCTGGAATGAAATAGTTTGGCCCAAAGTTCACCTTTTCATTCACATTTGCAAGTTTATAAAAAACATGGCACTTTCCGAAGCACGTAATCGGTATTAAGCCTCGAATCTCAAACTCGTCTAACAGCTTGTGAACCTCTCGGTTACAGTATTAACCATAATAGCCAGGCTAAAAAATAAGGGCACCCAAGGCAAGCCACTAGCCATCACCTCCCATTCACCACTGTTCTCCACTTCATGTTTACTGCCAAATCTAAACACCTGCTTGTTTATCCTCCTGCTTCTGAATGAGCATGGGCAGGAGTTAGAGAAGACAACTGAGATATGTGCCCAGTGTCCTTGCGCATATCACAACATTGTGCCCTAGATATGTGCCTCTGATGCCTACCCATAGTTCTATTTCTGCTAAGGTTCATTGGTGCTACAATGGTACCTAAAATGCAGATTGAAAGGTGTCTATAGTCCTTCAAATAAAATGTTATGGCTCTTGTAGAATGCTCTGGTTGACCTCCATGAAGAGTATGGGACACAGTGTAGCATATGGTTACATCATTTTTCCCAAGATGCATGTTGTTGATGATATGCCAGAAGCAAAAAGTCTTCCAAGGTCCTGAGATTAATTTTGGTTTTTCTGTGACTGTAGAAAAGCTTCAGGATGGAAGCCCAGAGGATAAAGATTAAAGGGAGGTGAACTGGTTGATGGAAATTTTAAGAAAAAGAGCTCTAGGACAAAAAGTAGGAATAGGGTTCAACCGACCCATTATTTTCACACTAAGCTGATTCGCATTCGTGAGTAACCATAGAACCTTAGTAGGTAACCACAAAGCTTGAAATGTTTAGATCCCAATATCAATAGAGCATTCTAATCCCTTCTACATAATGTTATCTTAGACTTGAGACCTAATGCATGCACAGAAGACAAGGAACAGCAGCATAATCAAGTGGAAAAGCAAGAATTATGTTCTATTGTCTACAAAAGGGAAAGAGAATTTATTCGACCATAAAGGTTAATAAACAAAATAAATAAACAACTGACATTTGTGCACAGGGCTAAAATAATTGGAAATAAAAGGTGCAGCTCAGATTGAACAGGAACAGGTCCTGGCATTATACATTTATACGTATAGCTCAATAATTAATAACACAAGAGAGCAGAGCAAAAACACAGCTTATTCCAACTGCATTCACCAACCCGAAAAAAAAAAAGTTTAATAAACACACTCTGCATTTATATGAGGTGTTTTGTAGCAGTAACTTCTCTTTGTACCCCAGAAAATACTATACTTTTTTGGATGCATAAAATGGATCAGGGTAGATTAGGGTAAAGCCAAGAACTGCCAATCAGTGTGATTGCTACATGTCTATCATGTACAATCACATTTTACAGTTGCGTTATTTGGGCAATTTATTTCTTATGCAACCCCTTGGCTGTGCCACGGTGTGTTGAGATAGAGAAGAATTACCTAAGCAGGGTTTGTCTGTTAATGTCAAGGGCGTGGGGCAACCAACAGCCAAAGGCAACACAACACATCTAGTTTGCTTCCCTACTCTTTCCCAAACTTGCATTCCTGGCTCTTCAGTTGTTTCTTTAGCAAGGCCCAAGGACAATTGTATTTCCAAACCTGCAACAAGGCAGAGCATCACTGGTTCAGGAATTGAAGTACAGTACCAATGTTTGGGGTTCTTAGCCCCATGGCAAAATCCTTTTAAGGATCCCTACTGGGTAAGACTATTGATCTATTTTGCACACATATAGAAGCTGTGCATGAATCAACACCAGGATCACAGCTGGTAGTAGTAACCATAAGATGGCAGCAGGTACTGCTGGCATCCAGAAAAATACCACCTTAAAAAAATAGCCTAGTAACAAAAACATTAATGTTGGTACCCATTATATTCTCCTAAATAAGCCCATACCTTGTCCCTAAATTGTAAAAAAAATATTCAAAAAATAAATACACTGGATCAGAATTCAGAATAACTGAAAGTAATTTTATGGCCAACCGGGGGTGACAGTCAGTGTGGTCTAAAAATTCTGAAACAGGTTAAACACCTGCCAGCTCTGGACTTCACCCATGCACTTTCTATGGAACTGGAACACATCAGAATTAGGACCAGAGAAAACAAAACGTAAAACATTAATTTTGGACAATTTCACCCGCTGCTTTGTGGATGGTGTAGGTAGAAATCCAAGACTGAGGATTAACTTTGGAGGTATTATGGTATCCTGGTGGATTTGTCTCATTTCTATATACAAATCTACAAGTATTCTGTATCCAAATTTATTGACAACAAATTTGATTCAGTGTTACAATTTCTAACTTAAAGTGAATCATTACAGGATATAAAATATTGTAGGTTGAGGAGGTTACTAATTCTCATCACTTCAGTTCTGTGAAGTTACCACATCTGAATATGAAGACCTTCTACAAGGTTAAGGGGTTAGTTTTATTATTTTTCAGTAAGTCATTATTTTATGTGATTCAGGCTTTGGTCAATTTCACCCATTGCTTTGTGGGAGGTATAATTAGCAATCTGGGACTCAACTTGGAGGTCTTCTGGTGTGCTGGTGGATTTGCCTCATCTATTTATGCAAGTCAACAAGGATTCTGTGTCCAAAGCCATTCACAACTATTTTTATTCGGTTTTATAGTTTCTAACTTAAAGAGAATCATTACAGTATATAAAATATTGCAGGTTGAGGAGGTAACTAATTCTCAATACTTCAGTTCTGTGAAGTTACCACATCCAAATATAAAGACCTTCTTCAAGGTCATGGTTATTTTTATGATTTTTAGTAAGTAATTATTTTAGGAGAATCATGCTTTGGTCAATTTCACCCACTGATTTATGATCTAGCATTGAGGGTTAACTTGGAGATATATTCTGGTATGACCGTATTCAGCACGCACCTTCGAACAACCGGTATCATTTTCCATTGCCATCAATGCTGTCCTTCAAGCACATTGGTTGGCTTGGCTAAGCGCAGGACTCGGGGCACTGCACCCGGTCACACAACATTTGTGGTGAGTTAATTTATAGGACATCTGCACATGTGTGCTATCTTACCTTCCCAACAGTGTTATCCACTCGTGCAGTGGCGTAACTACTCCCTGGTGGGCCCCGGCACAGGATGGGCACCTGGGCACCCCTGTGGGGCCCTTACCTCTATAAATCGCATGCTGGAGTGTTGATGCCATAACCATTTTTGTGGCTCCGATGGGCCCCAAGGGGATGGGGGCCCTGGTGAAATTCATCCCTGGTAGTTACACCACTGCACTCGTGGCCTGTCTCCCTAAGTGCCAGTAGTTTTACTGAACCCGGGTCTTACAGTGTTACCCGGTGAGTTTCCAATTGTACTGTGGGTTTTTATTGTTTTCCTCCTTTTCTAAGGAGAGTTCCTTCGCCTTTTCCATCCAGCGCTAGACTCAGGGTCTCTGTACACTTGGGTCTCCCTGTATTATTCGGTGAGCTAAAGGGGATTTGAAGAATTACATATTCTTTAGTTATCCCATCATTTTGAATAAAGTGTCTCCCTAAGTGTTAGACCTGGGGTATTTTATAAACCTGGGTCTTAGGATTTCTGGGTCAGCATTATTTTTATTTAACTCTATACTTCTTATGTTCTTATATCCTAGCACCATAATTAACATTAAAAGACTTAACAATCAAGCTTGATGTTACTCAGTATTTAAATTTAGTTTATTAATTGGATTGCACAATTGCTTCATTACCACTAAATATGTAACTTTCCTAATGAACTACATTTTTTTAGTTGATTTCCTTCTGTGTTAATGCAGGTGCCTAATTAACTAATTAATTAATTAATTAATTAATGCCTAGACAATTACCCTAATTTTATAAAATATTTTTCTACCCCTTTTACTATCTTTCTACTTACTATATTACCTGGCAGTGGGCCTTATCAACTTATGAGGATGCAAATCATTTTCTATACAATCTATTGTTTCTACATTTAATGATGTCAAGGTGACTCATTGATAGAAGAGGTGTGTGTTCCTTTCCATTGTCTCAGTAATTTACTATTGACTATCTTTACCTTCCAGGGTCATTGCGCTACTTTTGATAGAATCTGTTTCTTACACATAATGTTTTGTTTTGCCCTCACCATGGAAGGCCTGTCTCAAAGTAGAGAAAGTAAATTAGACAGAGTATTCTCTCAAGATACTAATTCCGAATCCATGCCAATTAGAGAATTTTTTGTCAACTTAGAATCAAAAACTTTGAAAGAAACTAAATTATGGTGGGAAATAGCCAGCTTTGAGAAATGTACTACATGTTTTTGTTAATTTTACTTGGCATACAGATTATAAGTGGTCATCACTAAATGTTTCATCTCACTACTCATGTATACCTCACAATCTTGGTTTGACTGCTATTAAATACCATCTTTGTCGCTATAGCTCTTATGATAATAATAACATAACATTCATTCTTGAATCAATTTCCTTTCTTCTCACACACAATTATTTTCTCTTTAATCAACATTGGCACAGAAATGGGGGTTAAGTTTGCCCCCTCTTTTGCCAATTTATCTTGGCTGGTGGGAGGATATGATCAATTTTAATGAATTGAACATCTACCAAAAGTATCTCGTCTATTTTTGTC
This sequence comes from Xenopus borealis, assembly GCA_024363595.1. Classification (NCBI taxonomy): domain Eukaryota; kingdom Metazoa; phylum Chordata; class Amphibia; order Anura; family Pipidae; genus Xenopus; species Xenopus borealis. Next base: position 303,028 of record CM044444.1, on the reverse strand, counting down.
GCTATATTGACGATCAATGAGAATGATTTAAACTTAAAGTTCACTTTTGAATTTAAATTTTCTTGACATCACATTAGCTTCTTGCAATGAGAAAGTTTCTACTACGCTTTATAGAAAACAAGGCACAGGCAGCACAATTCTGCATGCTGAGTCTTCTCACCCCAGTCACTTAATTAAAAGCATAACCTATGGGCAATTCTTGAGATTGCAACGAATATGTTCTTGTTTTGATGACTTTGTATCTGAATCATGCCTTTTGCATGAAAGACTCTTACAGAGAGGCTACAAGATCAAAAACTTTACTACAGCCTTTACTAAAGCGGTGCATAAAAAGAGACAAATAATTCAATATACAATATAATTCTGATGATATGTCTGGTCATATAGATCTTTCCTCTTCCATTCCAACTGAATCTCTACAAAATGTCGATAATAATGTAGAAACCTTGTCCTGTAGCCTTACTCACAGTACACAGTTTAATCAGATTAAAAAGATTGTAAATAAAAATGTTGCTATTTTGCATACAGATCCTATCCTATATAATAAAGTTCAAGTGTCTCTGCGTCCAGTCCCTGTGCCGCACGGATGTCTCTGGCGAATTTTTCGCTGGGCGAATTTACCAGCATGTAATATCAGTTTTGGTCACTAGAGGTCGCCAATCACTAGCTAATGCTATCAGTACTACTATACAGGAAAGCCTGGTGGTGTAGTGTATAAAGTAGATGCCTCTGACCAGTGGTTTTAGTGTTCAATTCCCATTGAGTGATAATTTACGCTAGCAAAGTAGATAGACGCGCAACTTCGCACCCTTACGCTGTGGCGTGTTTTACCATTGATGGGTGATAGTCTGAAAAACGTAAACACGTTACCGTTCGCCGACCAGAGCGTAAATTCGCACATTACTGAATTTGCGTCGCGCAGGCGAAAATTCGCCTAGAACAGTTCTGTTTTTTATAAATGTTTGACTACATATGTTCTAGCGCCCGTTAATTTAACGGGCTTAATGTCTAGTATTAGATAAAATTCTAGGACCCTCTTGTCACTTCGCTTCAAGAAGGTCAAGAATTATTGGTAATACCGTTTCTCCTAGTCTTGTTGAGGATAAAAAAAACTACACCGGACACATGGCTAGCTAGAACTGGCTTGTTTAAGTGTGGGGCCTCTAGGTGCATTACATGTAACTTTGTTAATAGAACTAATACTTTTTCCTCATCTGTTTAGAAAAAAACATATAACATAAGACAATACATTAATTGAAACTCTAAAATTGTAGTATATCTAATTACCTGTAAAAATAGGTTTTCAACAATGTGTAGGTCAAGCCAGCCGAACCCTTAAAGAATGAATAAGGGAACATATTTTGAGCATGAAATGAAAATAGTACCACAACTGTGGCTCGACACTTTGCTAGCTGTACAAATAGATCTTTGAGTTATTTTTCAGTGACAGCAATTGAACAAGTTTCATTGCATATCAAAGGTGGAAATACTTTAGATAGATTCCTAAAAAAAGAAGCAAAATTGATTTTCTATTTAAAAACCAGACAACCTACAGGAAGGAATTTAAAGTATAATGTATCCTGCTTTATTTAAATATTCTTTAAAAACTCTCCATAACAATATTCTGAGATACTTGAAGGAA
>CM044444.1:267647-282098 GCA_024363595.1 Xenopus borealis | reverse complement strand
AACTATGTAACTATGTAACAAAATCACACTCAGTTGAAGGGTGTAACTTCTTGCACTTTCAGGTGGCTCCACGAAAAGCCATAGAAGACAGCTGCCAACTATTAGTTAGAAGTAACTAATCATGGGTTTCCAGTTAACAATAATGAGACACACAAAATAAATTTTTAGACAATTCGAAGGCTAGGGATTTTTTCCCTAGAAAGTTGATGAACAAAAAGTTGTCCTATTATCCACTGGTACCTCCAGTGACCTCTGTGTTATAGATGGGTCTTTGTAGTCCAGCAGTGTCATCTTACTCACCCTTCTTAATGGCCTGTTCATCCAGTGACTGTAGGAGCTGATGACGGATGTCCATCTTTCCAGCAAGAGTGAAAGCGTAAGCCATTAAGGCCTTAGTGTAGATGTTGTTCTGGCCTCTTAATGCAGTCTCCAGGCAGAAGAGAGAATTTCGGACAGTGGGGTGCTATGGGGAGTGTGAAGGAGAATGTTGCACATCATAATTATTGTTACCTACATAACCTCTGAAATAAGAAACTTGATATTGAATGAGTAGGTGTTTATGCTACAAATACAAAATAAAGAAGACAGGACTGTAAAGATCTCTATATACAGTACATACTGTAACTGGAAGTGGATATTCCAGAAGAGCAATTGTTATGTAGGCAGCCAACGTGACTTCATCATCCACTCCACCCTACAGGGAAAAAAGAACAAAGAAATAAATCTTTATCCATTTAGTTTTTGCAGTGCTTGAAAGATGATGTTGTCAGAACCATTTACCATTATGTGGGGTAGAGAAAATGTACTGCCCATGCCCATTCTGTCTACCTATTGATGTATGGTGGTGCTAATTTATGACAGATGGCTATCTGATGGCTAAATATAGAATAGTTACTCTCAATGGGGTTCAGAATTATTGTTGTGTATGGGTGTATTGTTTATGTTACCAGCACTAACACTAGAGGCCCTCTTTGTTACCCTTTCATAACCAGCATGGCCGTGAAAATATGAAGTGGTCAGGTGTTTAAGGGCAGGGTACCACCACTCCAGGTATTTCAAAATCTTGCATTAAAGAAATGTTGAGGTTTTTGTCATTTGATAGTGTCAGTACTTAAGTAGGTATAGTAGGTGACGTAAGTGTAGGCAGAAGTGCTTCCACATTATGGTAAAGAATTGGAGGAAGAAGACAGGTGGACCTATATGTGGGGATCCTAACTGGCTATGCAGAGATGTTGAGCAAGAAATCCATCATTAGAAGGATGTAGTCCTCCCTTGGTTGTATCTTCTTACCTGCCCAATTGATATTTGGCTGAATCTGTCCAGAAAATTAGAGTAGACAAGTAAACTGTCACATTTAAGATTATATTGGCTCTTCTATGTACGTTTTGATAGATATGTACTCTACTTTCTTTACTATGCACCTTTAAGATCTCTCATGTTTGTCTACCTTCTACTTCCACTCACCTTCATAGCATTATTGAAGAGTCTGCCAACACTACGGAAGCAGCCATTTTCTTTTTGATAGTTTGACAGCCAAGTAAGAGCATCTGAGATCAACTTCTCCTCAATATAAATGTGAGTTCGTGCTCTGGCAAAGGATTTCATTGTGAAAGCAGTCAGCCTAAAATCATTAAATTATGACCAGTCAAGGAATTTATTTAGCAATTTTGCACTTTAGGTTTATGTACAGTATGTGAAGTCATGATTAGGTTCATACCAGGTATTCCCCTCTCCATATTGTTGTCCAAATGCACTGTAGGAGCCATCATAGTGTTTGTATGAAAGTTGCTTTTGGTAGCCTGAAAAAATCAGATAACAGGTCGCAGAGGATAATAGGTAACTATTTTATTAATAGTATTTATTAGAATTTGAAAAGAACAGAATGTTCAACATAATATGTCACATTCATACACTGTATTTGCAATTAAATAAATGAGGAAAAACTGCTCATTACTTGGCATTATCCATAAACTTCAACAGAACTTCAATAATTGATTAGGTATGCTAGAGGTCAAGAAGGTCCTAGAGAAAACCTTATACACAGCAAGCCATTGGTCAGCAAATCGAAGCAGAGGGCAATGAGGAGTAAAATACAAAGTCGAAACAGACAGAGGGTGACTCTATATAGATCTAATAGAAGATTGGATTGAGAGGGGAATAAATTAGACACTTAGCAAAACTACTCAACTGAGTGTAGCTGAGATCTATCTTACCTGTGCTCATGTAGCTGAGGGTTTTTGATCTTGTTTCTGGAGTCAGCTGATTAGTTTTGTTCAGATATTCAGAGATGTAGATAATTGGGGTGAAGAGAACCATATTCTGCTCTCCACAGCCATGTGGCATCTGAACGAGGTTCCCCAAGTTCTGCATGGCCGTGCCTAGAATATCACCTGAAACAGAGGTACAAAGAGATCCTTAGCTGAATTCTTTGCTTTCACTTTGCCACTTGCAGAGCTGTGTTTCAGAAAATAAAGCAGTATCCCTTGGTTATTTGTATACTAGTTATAAAAATGACAATCCTTACAGAACTATGAACAATTCAGATATATGGTTCTTGGTTTGTGTAGCCAGAGTAGCAGCTTAGTACCCTGAATAATGCAGGTTACAGAGTGCTGAAATTTAGAAAAGTATAACTCACCAATGACAGAGAAAAACGCCCGTGCTGATCCTTCTACTACCTTCTCTGGGAGTTTCAGGTGAATATCCTCATTTATTTCCAAACCTGCATAAAGTATTAAGAGATGCCACTATAGATCAAATTAATTTAGATCAAGTAAGTCAAGAAAACACAAAAAAGTAACAATGTATTATTATAATCTATAATCATACAAGATGATTTGGGGTCTGGACAGCATACGAATTATTGATCCAAGTTTTAGCATAATTGGGTCACATTTGCAGTTAGAGGGATCTAATCTTAATCAAATAAATCTCAAAATGGTGACTTTATAAAATCAAAAGTTTGAGTTTTGAATCTGAATTTTTTAACTTTTGGCATTTCATCTCAAAATTGTTACGTTTCAAATTTTTGAGACTAAGGGGCAGATTTATCAAGGGTCGAATTTACAAATTAAAAATGTTACCTTTTTTATTGCCCAATTCGACTAAGGAGTTATCCAAATTCGATTTGCGTTTTCAAAGAAATTGAAATAAAATTTTTGAGATTTATCATACTCTCGCCCTTTAAGAATTCCTAAAACCAGCAGAATTGCTGTATAGGTGAATAGGAGAGGTCCAGAGATCAATTTGGTGATTTTTGTAGCATTCCTGACATTCAAGTTTTTTGCTAAGAAAAAAATAAAATCAAGATTTTAAAAATCAGGTTTTCAGGTCGATCCTATTCACCTGAGTTTAAAAATGTTGATTTTTATAATAAATTTCGATTGGTCAAATTTCGAGTTTATGGGAGTTTAAAAAAACTCACATTAATTCTTAATTCGACCCTTGATAAATCTGCCCTAAAGGGTAGATTTATTAAAGATCGAACAATAGAGTTTTATTTACCTTGATTGAACTCAAATGACCTTGAAACTCAATTGAATTAGAACGGAACTCAATTAGAGTTTTTTCTCTGAAACAAAACTTGAACGTCAGTAAGGCTATTAAAATGTTCAGATGGGTCACTGGACCTCTCCCATTGACTTCTACATGAAGTTGGCAGGTTTTAGGTGGCGTACTATTGAATTCGAGTTGTTCCCATGGATAAATCTCAGTTCGGGTTTGGATTTTTCCCTAATCAATTTAAGAGTTTTGACTAAAAATCCAACTCAAAAATTCAAATTGAAACCAGTCGAACCTTAATAAATCTGCCCCTATTTTCATCTTGAAATTTTGACTTTTAAAAGTAAAACTTTTAAAAGTGAAACTTTGAATTTTAAAACTAAAAATTTTACATTAACTGTCAGTTTTGATTTTCCAGGTCTAAATTGTAACTTTTAAAACTCAGAAATGTTGAGATTAACTCAGGTTACAGAAGATGACAACATGGAGATCCAATATTTGAACCAGTAGGATAGGTCTTTCAACGTGTAACAACGTGGTGCCATGAAGAGAGTCTTCTTCTGTAACCTGACCACATCTGTACATGTGGGTGGAGACTACCTAACCTGAAAGTGTAAATTTCTATTTTGTTTGTGATCTTATGTGATCTGTGCCACTTGACCATTCGTTTATGCCACTTAAACGCATACAATTGAGAGATTTTGCCTGTGGGCTAGAGCTGCTTAAGTGTCACTAACTAAAAAGCACTAGTGACTATGGTATAAGTTAAATTGTGCTATAAGTAAAGCATGAGACACCAGAAGTGAACTTACCTTTTCCACAGATCATGGCATTCTGTGTCTCCTCTTTTTCCACTCCTTCTGGCTACAACAATTTAGAGATGAACATTATAGAGCTTAACTTTGCTTTTTACACAACTGGTAAGTTTGTGTGACAGAGTACCTACCTCCACTAGGATATGTTTGGTAATTGTATCCTTTCTACCCTGTATTGGATTAACAATCTCATTCTCGCACAGGCCTTCTCCAGTCAGGGTCTCAGCAGTCACGGTAAAATTCACTTCTCCTGAAAGGACGATAGACAGAAGAGAAGATGTCATGATGATATAATCTTATCCTGGAAATGATTCTTGATAATGACCTACAAACCTAATTTCTTAATCATCCTTGTACCATTCATTCAGACCAGTCAAATGCTCCAGCAGAATTCTGCACTGAAATCCATTTCTCAAAAGAGCAGACAGATTTGAAATATTCAATTTTGAAATCTGGCATGGGGCTAGACATATTGTCAATTTCCCAGCAGCCCCCAATCATGTGACTTGTGCCAGCACTTTAGGAGGGATCTGATTTCTTGCAGGAGTCATGGTGGGACATGGGTTTTTACTATCGAGTACTGTTCTTAGATATACCAAACAGCTGATATCTTGTGTTAGGGAGCTGCTATCTGGTTACCTTCCCATTGCTCTGTTGTTAGGCTGCTGGGGGGGAGGGAGGGGTGATATCACTCCAACTTGCAGTACACCAGTAAAAAGTGGCTGAAGCTTATCAGAGTCCCATAAAATGGATTTCAGTGCAGAATTCTGCTGGATCAGCACTATTAACTGATGCATTTTAAAAAAAAACATTTCCAATGATAATATCCCTTTAAAGGGCCTATTTACTAAGTTTGGATGAAGGATTCAAATGCAAAAACTACTAATTTTCAAATTTTTTTGGGCTACTTTGACCATTGAATTTGCTAAATTCAATTTAATCGAATGATTCAAATAAATAGAACGATTCGAATAAGAAAATCGTTCGACCATTCGATGGTTGAAGTACATGCCAAATTTTTTGATTGCCTAGTTCGCCAGATTAAACCTACGAGTTGCTATATTTGTCTATGGGAAGCTCCCATAGGCTTTTACTTGATTTGTTTTGATCAAATAGAAATCATCCCATTTATCGAAAAAATGGTACAAATCGTACAATTCGTACGATTTTTTGTGAAATCTGATCAATTTGTATGATTTTTTTTCGAGAAATTGGATGTTTCTATTCGATTCTATATCGAATAGCGGTAAAATCTTACGAATTCAACATTCGATTTCATTGGATTTTACTTCGGGAAAACCCAAAAGTAACCCTAGAAATTTGACCCTTAGTAAATCTGCCCCTAAGTGTCAGACAAACTTAGTTTAAAGCTCCTGTAGTCAAACAGAAATGATAAGTTCTAGAGCATGATATCATCAGAACAGGAGCCCAGGTTCAATCTAACCAACACTTATATAACAAAAGATAAAAACACCCCCACATAGTTTACCTAAAGACTTAAGGGCCACATCCCAAGATAGAGTTACTCGACCATTTCCTGCAATACAGTAACCATCTTCCTGTAGTTTTGTGGGCTTAGCCAAGAATTGGTCTGAATCTTCTAATGAAATGGCCACCTGAAAATAGAAGATGCATGGATGGATGAAGAGAGGGTCATAGAGACAAAAATATGTACATTCGATTTCATAGTTTTATTTACCCTTATGGTCTGCAAGAGGTAATTAAACACTGTAGCCTTTAAAGTAAATTTCTCTCCACGGATAGCAGAATACGGCAGGTTAAGGTCCAGGAAGAAAGGCTGGAAAGCTACCAGAGATACTGTTTTAGAAAGGCTAAACCCAGCATCCTGTGAAATACAAAACATTCCGGCTTTCCAGGTTGTTATGGTGTCTGGAACAGTCACTGCCACATCAGCGTTCCCTTCAGCACTGCAACGAAGATTGGAGTATGAGTATTAGAATGAACCCTGCCCCATTGGAATTATATTATAGCACAAGTTTTCCAAGCACCTTCAAAGTATCTACACAAGATAAATAAAGGGAGAGCCTGGGTTTCTTCCCTGAGCTGTATGTGTGTCAGCACTGTCCTGGCCAATATACCAGTTATTTAGTCAGAGAGGTGCGAGTCCTTGCTTCTCACAATGGAAATAGATGTAGCGCTCACATGTACAGGTATGGGATCCATGTTCCAGAAACCTGTTGTCCTGCAAGTTCTGAACTGACCCCATTTTAATAAAAAAATTGTAATTTTAAAAAAGATAATATTATTTGTCTCCGTAACAATAAAACAGTACCTCGTCCTAAACCCTAACTAAAATATAATGAATTCTTTGAGGTAAAACAGTTCCCAGGGCAAAAAACATATATTAAAGCAAACACTTACTCTGTTTCAACAAGGTCCCAAAGCCAAGTCTCTGGGAAATATTTGCGCACCGTCTCAATGACTTCCATAGAATCCAATGCCATTGCTTCCATGTCAAAAAAATCTGCACTTGCTGTGCACCCAAGATAAAAGAGGGTGATATTAGGGCATATAACTCCATTTCCCTCCAATTCATGCACCGTATAGGAACAGGTTGTAATTCGGACAAAAGTAAAGAGGAATCCATAGCATATTAAAAAGTTAATTGTTTACAGATAATGCAAGGATGAGTAACAAAAGATACATTTATACATACCTGCTACTTGGCCAAATTGCACTTCTCTCAATCTTTGTTCACAGACAACAGGGATCCTGATATTGGTGTTTGTGAAAACCTTAAGGCCCAGATTCTGCAACAACAAAAATGAGGTACGGGATCCGTTATGTGGAGGCTTATTTGTCAACATTCTCTTTTTTAGAGGTTTTTAGAAAGTCACATTCTCTAAAACTGGGACTGTCAAGCAATGTATTAAAAAAGATACAAATTTAAAAAAATAAGAAATGAAAATACATTCTGAACGATGTGCCAAAAAATAAGAACATCTCTAAAACCTCTAAAAAAAAATCTAGTTTTTTTACGGGACAATTCTTTGTAGGAAAAAATCAGAAAACCTCTAAAAGTCCGAATGGATTAAAAATGGTCGGAGAGGATCAGCGCAGCTCCCATTGACTTTTATAGAACCTCCACAATTTTTGTATTTAAGGTGTTTTCTTTTCACTTAATGAATCTCAAACTTTTAGAGCTTTTAAGAAATATAGGAAAACCACAAATTTAACAAGATTTGTGGAATTTTTTTTTATTTAGCCGTTAGTAAACTGGCCTAGAGACCTTTGATGTGGGATCTCATACTAGAGACCCTTGTTCAATTCCCTGTGGCATCTCATTGTAACCCTGGACAATTCCCTAAATGTCCTGGCTACTTTGTGCTCTGCCTTGCTTGCTTTAAAAGTGATTTTTATATTTCTCCAAACAATAATAGTGGGGGAAATTAACAGTAAGGAAAGGGTCATGTTGATGGAGATTTAAAAGTGGCTGCTCTGTCTTTATAATGGAAGCTCACCAGCCTGAACCTGGAGAAATTTATCTTGGCGAAAATATGTTCTTGTGTTCTTAGTGAATTGGAGAATTTTTGGAGAATTTTCACTTGAGAAAGTTCACCCGGAGAAGATTTTCGCCCATGCAGAGGAGAATTTTCACCACCACCTCCAAAACTCAAATGTTGAAAATGTTGAAGGAAATCTTAATTTTTGGTGACTCTACATCAAATTTTAAAAATGTACCCCACATACACAAATGCAACTACAACTGGTACTTGTACCCTAGTTGGAACTCCTAAAAAACTAGTCTTCTCTTGTGTGTTAAACTGTAAAATCAAATTATAGCAACTATGAAGTGAAGAGAAATTATGGTAAAAAAAAACAAACTTTTAAGATTCTGTAAGTATCTGTGTCCCCTTCCGGATTCGACGGAGTGTAATAAACGCCATTTAAAAAGATTGGTTCCAATGGCAAACAGAGGTCTTCCCGAGGCTCTTCGAGGAATCTCCCATCATGATTATATCCACTAAGGTCTATTAAGGGCAATAGGTTGTATATCTGTAAGGTATAAGGTCATATGAGTCAGAAGAAGTGGAAAGCTCAGTAGAGATCAACATTTGTAGTATTGGCACTAAGCTAGTCTAGTAGTAAATATAATTCATACCGATTGTGCAGATAGTTCCGCCTCTGGTTTCAGTAGCAGCACACTCTCATCTACAGCTCGTAAAGCGCACAGAGAAGCGCGACTTGTAGCTAATTGGAGATGGGCCTGAGATCCTGGAAGAGCTTCAGTGGGGGAAAATGAGAGTCTCACCTGGACAATGAAAATAGCATTTAATAAGAAAAAACCCAAGATTAAAATGAACATGATTTAGGTGTCAGCATTTTGTAGGGTCAGTTTTGGCTGAAACCATGATAGAATTTGTTTTGTGTAATTGCCTTCTCCTTGCAGGGAATATTGGCAACTTGATTCAATGTTTTTAATGCTAATTTCAATTTACACAGCTTTGGAAGAAACAATAATATGGTCCCCCATAATAAACATAGTATTTCATTGTTTATGGATTCCATTTAGCACAAGAAATGTTTAGGTTGTTCCTAGGCTAGTTTTAAAACCCCCTAATGGTCCATTATTCTAAGGTTAAGGGTTATAAAAAATAGTTTTACATGGATTTCCTTGTAGTCTTCATGAAGCACTGGCTTGGCTGGTTCAGTAGTAGTGTAGTAGTAGTACTAGTAGTACTAGTAGTAATAGCAGTGCACTAAAAATGTATAATAGAGTCCTTTGACCAGCGTTGCCAGGTCTAATTTTCAAAAACAGCCAAAGTCAGCTACAAAACTAAAATGTGCAGTGAAAAAAGTCTAAAAAATAAACAAATATATATATAAAAATATGCCTTTTTCAAATTTTTCCATGAAGCTAAACAGGACAGATTCGCCCATCACCAGGGGACTAACTATAGAGGAAGGCCGGGGAGGTATAGGGGCTCCATAAGTATTAATACATATACAATTATAATAAATAGTGGTAAATCAGGTCAATCTCTATACATTTTGGTGGCCACCAGAGTTTTGCCCCAAAATTGTCTGAAATTGAGAAAAGTTACCAGAAAATGCAAGAATGCTTAGATGTGGTGGGAGACTGGGGTTCAGAGCCCAAAATCTGGTAACTCCTGACATAAGTCAGTCCCATTGCATGCTGGATATTACAGTCTTACATTAAACTTGGCAGTTGGCAATTTGTTAAACAAAACTACATTACCCAACATGCATTGTTGATGCAGGCTTGGCACATTAGGGCAAGAAAAAACTTTGGCTGCTTTTTGAAGTACAAACCAGCCAAAGGCCCAAAAAGTAGCCCAAAATGATACCTTGGCTAGTATGTACTGTCAAAATATGCCTGGGCTTTATATTAGTATTCCCATTTGGCTGGAAAACCCCCAACCTGGCAACCCTCCCTTTGACTCATGGTTATCTTAAGATGTAAAAAAAATACAAATCAATACAGGACACAACAAAATAATAAATTCCCTCCAACAGTATATACTGTATATATACAAGGTGCAAATAGCCCAGGGGTACACCCACAATTGATACCCTAAAGCTCAATATAATATACATTTTGGGCATGCACACTAATGAGTGCAATCTACATGCCAGGCCCAGAGATGAGAATACCCCAACATTTCAGCACTACAGCCTTTGTCAAGGACGATTCCTGAAACGTTGGCAAGTGTAAAGTGGCAAGTGTATCTGTCTCTTGTGGTGGTCTTGATACATGTGTGTATATTGTTGTATATAGATTGCACTGCTATCAATGTTTTTAATGTATCTTTTATAATTGAAAATTTAAAGAAATATTTTTCTACACCACTTTTTTTTTGCATAATTTTTTGAGTTTGCATGCCCAAATCTCAAGATGTAAATTTGTTAACTGAACAGAAAAATACATTATATTTGAAAGAAGACTAAGCAAAAAAAAAACCATTTTTGGATATTAACACATATGGTAAAAATCATGCTATGTATAAATCTAGCACCTCACCTTGCTTCCAAAGCATTTTATCACCTTCAGCGTGATACTGTCCGCAATGACCTCCCCACTGTCCAGAACAAGATAAACCAAGACCTTGGCAGTAGGTGAGATGTTAATTCCAACAGGCAGGATAAATGAGAAGTGCCCATGTACCTCTATAAAAAAAACACGAGTGGAGAAAGTGTAAAAATCATCATTGTGATGTCATGGTTATTCATGACACCCTCAATCCCAGATTTTATCAAACTTTTTCTTTCTGGACACCCACCTGCAAACTTAATTAGAAGCATCATTCACACAGGTTCTTACCTTGATTTGAGATAACTTCCAATGTGTGTTTGCCATTTTGTGCTATGCCTCCTTTTGCCATTACCTGTGAATAGAGGACAACTTTATTGTGAAGAGGATCTCATTAGCCCCAAACTCATCACAGACTGGAAAAGGAGTCTTTTATCTTTCTTTATAATAATTTGGACATATTCAGAGGATATGACATTTCTTTAATAAAATGCAATCTAGGAGCAGAAAAAAGATTTAATTTGCAGAAATGTATGAATTAAAGTGCTGGTATAATCCACAACACTACTGTGCACCCAATGGCAAACCAAGTGACTACAGAGGGGAATGAGAACTCACCAAGTAGTGAAACACTGCATTTCTTGCCTCTCCGACACCTTCAGCAGTCAGAATATAATGCACTTTGAGTTCCTCTGGTCTTTGACACTCCAGTGTCCTATGGATAGGCTGGATTTTAAGATAGCTTTTGCTCCGGGAATAGAAATGGTTAATGTATTGTGTTTCCTCCTCATAGGATGCAGTCAGCCACCTGTAACTGGAGCAGTAGCCCCCAGTCTTGTAACTGACCTAGGACACAGAAAGAGCAGACAGTCATTTCTTTTGCTTCTTACAGAAGACCCACCACAAATAATTAATTATTTAATGCTATGAGGTTTCGAAATAAAAAACAGAAAGACTGAAATCCCTGCTTAATAATGATTAGAAAACACCTTTCATCATATCTCTCCTTGGAGCATCACCTTGATCCTGAGAGATGACAGCTGTATAGAACTGGTATCAATGGAGAACTCTGCTGTTCCATCCTGAGCCGTTACATAGGTGAAATTGGTTCCATCCTCCCCCACATAAACCACCACTGTCTCATTGCTCATTGGATTTCCACCTGCATCCTCCAGGAACACCTGTAAGACGTTAGAAGTTGTATCACTGGGCTTAAAGTATAATAAATCAGATGGACCTTACTCAACCCACCTGTCCATACAAGGGGATGCCTCTTTTGTACTGGGAATCCAATTGCCGAAAAGATACTTTAGCCAAGGTGCTTTTAATTTCAGCAGAACCTTCACCGGTCATTTCCACACCTGCCAGAGATGGAGAACATTTTCATTTCTTAACTATATCTACAGGTACTTTAGATTCTGCACCAGTGACCATGTCATTTTGTCATCCACTGAATACTTAATATCCACTATCTCACTGTTCACCTCCACCACATGGTCCTAACTCTTCACCTTAGCTCTGGTTATCTTGCAGCTCCTGTATCCCAATTGTCTCACCTGTCCCATCCTCAGTTATTTTGGCCGAAGCTATGATTTTCATCTCATAACCGCTGCGTCTCATCTGGAAAATTTTGGTGTTCACCACATCTGAGATGCAGCCATCAGGACCAGCCTACATTAAGAAGCAGTCAATCTGTTATTTAAATGAGGAATTCTTACTTCTAACAAGTATTTTTTGCAATTCCTTGCTTAATGTTTACTAAGACTCTAAAGCCTTGAAGTCATCATGAGACATTTACTTTTAGCAAATAAATCTCAAACAACAGGAACACTTAAGATATTCCATTCTGTGAAATAAAGCCAACACCACTGTAGTTTTTATGATGGATTGGATCTAAAAGTGGTAGAGTTAGAGCAGTGATCACCAACCCCTTGGATGTTGCTCCCAATGGCCTCAAAGCAGGTGCTTATATTTGAATTCCTGACTTGGAGGCACATTTTGGTGCATAAAAACCAGGTGTACTCCCAAACAGAGTCTCCTGTAGGCTGCCAGCTCACATAGGGTCTATTAAATAGCCAACCACAGCCCTTGTTTTGTGCCACCCAGGCACTTTTTTATACCTGTGTTGCTCCCCAACTCTTTTTAAATCTAAACATGGCTCACAGGCAGGGTTTCCAGGTCTAATTTTCAAAACCAGCCATAGTCAGCTACAAAACCAGCCCAAAACTAGCCAAGAGTCACTTCAAAAGTAGCCCAAAAATAGCACAATACGTGCAGTGAAAAAAAAGTCTAAAAAATAAATGAATATATATGAAAATATGCTTTTTTTCAAAATTTTACATGAATCAAAATGGAACAGATTCACCCATCACCAGGGGTGCAACTACAAAGGGGGGGGTCCAGGAGGTATAGGTGCACCATAATGCCCTAATACATATACAATGTCAATAAATATCGGTAAAACAGGTCAAACTCTAGACATTTTGGTGGCCAGCAGATGTTTGAGGGAGACTGGAGTACAGAGCCCTAAATCTGGTAACTCCCAACTTCTACAAGTCAGTCCCATTGCATGCTGGGTATTGTAGTCTTACATTAAACTTGGCAGTTGTCAGATTTTTTAAAAAAACAACATTACCCGACATGCATTGGGAGACGCAGGCTTGGCACATTAGGGCAAGAAAAAACTTAGTTTCCAAAGTACAAACCAGTCAAAGACCCAAAATGTAGCCCAAATCCTCACCTTGGCTAGTTGGTACTTTCAAAACCCACATGGGCTTTAAATTAGTAACCCAATTTGGCTGGAAAACTGCGAACCTGGCAACCAAGCTCACTAACCCTGAGTTAGAGTTACATAAAAACTACATTGTTTCTATAATCTGATTTTATGCCCCAGGTAAACCGTCCATGTAATATTGATACCCACATGCTGCTTAATCTCTTCACACACACCATCTTCTTCATCAGCACATGGATTGTAACGATCATTGAACTTTCTGCACACATGGACATTGATCATACCCAACACTGGCTTTCCATATGTGTATCTGTGAGAGGAAGAGAGATGTAGTATCAACCACCCTAGGACCTTTAATGCAGTAGAGCACAGAGTATGGAGGTTGTAATTAAAGGTGGTGATATCTGCTTATTGGTATCTATGGGATGGATTTGTGCTCAGAAACAAGTAAGACAAGACAATGCCGGTAACAAACTAATATTTATTTGAACAAAGAAATCCCCATGAATGACCTCTCCTACTAATCAGAATTATAAAAATATGGGTGTTTATAGTACTTAGTATTTGTAATTATACTATTGCTGGCCAGACCTTGTGGTGGTAACCTATAGGCTCAGTGAAAGAAATGGTACATAATTCCACATCCATTGTTTAAAGGATATCCGTGGATTAAAGTACATGTATGGGATCTGTTATCTGGAAACCAGTTATCCAGATAGCTCAGACTGTCTTCCATAGAATCCATTATAATCAAATAATCTTTTATAAAGTGATTTCCTTTTTCTGTGTAATAATAAAACAGTAGCTTGTACTTGATCCCAACTAAGATATAATTTATCCTTATTGGAAGCAAAACCAGCCTATTGGGTTTATTTCATGTTTATATGATTTTCTAGCAGACTGAAGATCCAAATACCGGAAAGAGCCATTATCTGGAAAACTCCAGGTCCAGAGCATTCTGGATAACAGGTCCCATACCTATAGTAGTGTTGGTGCTTATGAACAATAATCTTGAGGTTTTTGGGTTGGTCTAAATTTATACATCAGGACCTATAGACGTTTATCTACACTTAGGAATGTGTTGTTTTGCCTTAAGACTTTTAGAAAATCTTCACTTTAAAATATATATTTTAAGTCTGAGCTTAGAGCTAACACTCACTTGCCACACACAGTCACTTTCACTTCTTTGTCCAGAATCGATATAACCGCTGGCAGTTTCACCTGCACCTCATATTTAGGCAACACTGTAAAATATACAGGAATGACTCAGATCTGGAAGGAAGAGCCGCAATAGAGACAGTAGATCTTTGTTGGGTTGGGAAAGCACAGGACTACAGAGAGTACAGGAGGGGAGCTTGAAAAATGCTTTGATACATGTGCAAACCAAA
>CM044444.1:102870-115494 GCA_024363595.1 Xenopus borealis | reverse complement strand
GGCAGCAGGATATTAGGGGGCAGCATGCTGCCCAACCACACCCCATTGGTTCAGAAACACTTTGGATACTCAGGAGATAAAATAATTTTTACATTTTCCTGTGCACCAATCCCTATTGCTCAGGTCCGACAATGAGAATTTGCGCAAATAAAAGAATGGGGATGGGGGAGATGAAGGTCAGCGGACCTAGGGGTGCCCAAAGGGGGGCTCCACCAATGAGGTGTGTTCAGCCACTCGCCTCAGGCGGCAGCGCCCCCCTGGTTGCCAGGGGCCGCAAAAATGCTGCTCCTGGTAACTAAGAGCCAAATTTCCATTTTTCAACACGGAAATTCGGCTCTTCTAGTACAGAGAGCGCAACCACGCTCTCTGCACTAGCATCGCGGACCGACTCCGACCCTCTCTGGCACTGAAAAGGTGAGAGCCATGAAGAGTGGTGGGGTTCGGCAAAAAGAAGACCGCCTCAAGCGGCATATTGGCCCAGATCGCCCCTGGGTGCCCACTGTGTAAATGCAGCCCTGATCACAAGGTACAAATATTAATCAACTGGACTGGGTACAATGCACAATATAGAGCTGGTGGGCACCCATAAGTGGGCATACAACTGTAATGAGTGGTGCAACTATAGTGGAAGGAGACCCTGTGGATGGGGGGGGCCAGGAGGTAAAGGGGGCCCAATGAGGCCCAAATAATGAGCTATTTCAACATTTAATGGATGTGTTATAGGACCAAGTAACATCTAGTTACACCAATTGTAAGTGATCCATGTTGTCTTCACAGGCAATATTTTCTCTAGTACTTGGGGCCACATGCACCCCATTGTCCATCTAAATAAGCTTATGGCCTTTCCCCAGTTTGGAAACTTCTGCAAGTATAAATCCCCTTCTTAATAAGACTGGGACTTGTGATTTACACTCCTTTTTTCCTTACATTTCCTTATTTGAAAACTGTAAATTTATGGACATCACTATTATCCGCCCAGACCCCACAGAGCTTTACCAAGTCAGAGATGGAAATATTACTGGAGTTTGACATCTTGGCTTTTGAAACAATTGTGGGACTTTGTTATGGAAGGGTTTTGTGTTTCCCCCTGCAGGTACACCTATGGGAAACAAGTGCAGGGATCCTATAAGGTGTATGTGTGTCAGAAGCATTACACCGACAGAAGGATATTTGGTATTGACCATGGAAGAGATCTGTGTGCTAATTTCAGTGGGAAGGTGAGGAAACAGTGGAAGTATTGTGAAGCCTGACATATTGATACAATCTTATGAAACAAAGATGATTTTTGGAACATCTAGACTGGTGTAGGTTTCCCATACAACCTTGACCGGTATCTATATTCAATGAGTATCAATTGGTTTGTTGATGGGGCACATTTAGTAATTCTATCTGCTGAAGTATCATGTCCATGAGTGGATGGTGCATCAACAGAAGAAGTGAAGACAAGTCACAACTCATCTTTAGCCCCTGTTCTTCTAGTCATTTAGGCAACCATACAGTATATGGCAACTCATATGGACCATGGGTCAATCAGTTGGATAACGTATGGCATTGCTCCTTGTGTGGCCACCTTAAGGGATGACTATGTCCCATTCAGAGGGTTTTTTAACATTTTTGATGGGTCCCAGAAGCATTTAGTAAGTATTGGCAGCACGGTGGCAGCTCTTGTGGAGGTCACAGGTCATAATCCAGTCAATTTACATGGGAGGTAGGAGCCAAGAAATATAATTTGCGGGTGGCCTTTACCAAATTGTATCACAGCCTTAAAGGATAAACAAACCTTTAAAATAAATGAATGTAAAATTAATGAGGGGGCTATGCTAAGCACTTTTGTCATTTACATTCATTATTTATTTTTTGAATCCAAGGGATACGTGCTGTTAATATAAATGAATTTAGTTACAACAGCGCCACCTGCTGGTCAGTTTCCCACCAGTCTGACCACCAAGTAGTCAAGGAAGTTGTCAGGAGAAAGAAAGAGGCTGATGTTCTTCTGCTTAGGAATAAAATTAGAAACTTTTCTCAAATCTTTCCTAAGCAAAAGAACATCAGAGCAGCCACTTTCTGGTGGTCAGACTGGTGGGAAACTGATCAGCAGGTGGCGCTGTCGTAACAAAATTAATTCACAGGAGCAGCACATGTATCCCTTAATATCTTGGAATTAAAAAAAATAAACAATGGCTGTAAATTACAAACGTTCTTAGAATAACCCCCTCATCAATTTGACATTCACGTATTTTAAAGGTTTACATTTCCTTTAATTCATAGTAGAGCCTTTACAGTCAAATGCTCCTTATCCTTAATTCAATTTCTGTCCCTCAGCTGGATCAGTCCGGTTGCTCCACATTCGACGTGAAGTCTTCTAACTACAATTTTCCATTAAGAAGTTCGCACAGTTACATTGAGGGGACTGGCTTCATTACAGAAGATGGGACAGGTGAGAACTGCTCAGGGTGCACGGGACTCCAGGTAAAGATGTCAGGAAAACAATTTGCTCCAAATCCAGAAAAGCTGCACTTGTTGAGGTGTGGGGCAAGAAGGAAAGTTAAAGGACATAAACATACTAAACATAAACATGAACTTACTGCACCACAAGCCTAATCAAACAAATGATTTATGCTTTCAAAGTTGGCCACAGGGGGCTGTCATCTTGTAACTTTGTTATACATCTTTGCAAGACCAAGACTGTGCACATGCTCAGTGTGATCTGGGCTTCTTAGGGATCGTCATAAATCATGAGAAAACATAGCTGCTTGAGTTCTGCATGGCTGGTAAGTAAGGTGGGGGCTCCCCCTGCTGTTCATAAGTGATTGTTTCCCTGCCAGAAGTTAGGGAATGTCTGACAATTCATATCCACAGCACTAAATGAAGGAAGAATTTCACTGCATACAGTCAGGTTTCTTATAAAAACAGTACACATTTTTTAATTAAAGTATATTGGAGAGAGATTTCTTTTTCATTAAAGAAAGTATAAATGGGATTTTATTTCTTTGCCTTTCCTTGCCCTTTAAGTTTGCTATACACAACCCACCCAGGAAAGCAAATAACATGCCTCCTAGTGGCCCACAGTAGCCTCCTTCCAGCAGAACAATTTGTAAGCACCAGTTAAAGGAGCCTTTATGAATTGGAAGGCGATATTCTGAGACAATAGTCGTAATTTATGACCCCAGGGGACAAAGTGCAAGAGCCCTGAGGGACAAAGTGGGACCATTTGGAACCAGTTTTAGAACTAGAACTGAGCAGAGAGGTGGCAGGAGATCCCTCTAGCTTCAGTAAGTTAAGCTTCTAGGACAGAACAGCAGGGGCCGCTCCTGTTAATATTTTGCAGAATTTAAAACTGCTAACATCCTGAAAAGCTAAAAGAAGAAAAACAATTTGTGTAAATGGCAAAAATACTTTTACATTTACAAAAGATTTTGCATTAAGTTGCCCTTGAAAAGGTTCCTACATTTTACAATATTTTTTCATTACTTCTCAAGAGTACACGCTAAAGACTTGACTCCTGCTAAATGGATAAAACCGATAAACGAGAAGGAAGAGTTATTTGTACACTGGGAGAAAGAATCTACTTATAAAGGACACCAAATGCTCCAAAAAAAATAAATAAATAAAAATAAACAATTTAAAGTTTTGCAATAGAAACCGTGTTTAATTTCATTAAATTTTTTTAGCCACAGATTTCTGATTTCTCTCTCTCTCTCAGGAATTGAGATTTCTGCATCTGCTATATCCCCAATTTCAAAGTTTGTCACCCGTGTGGCCTTCCTGGGTGCAGATGATACTTATAAGCCTGGGATTCCATTCAGAGGGACAGTAAGGATCTCGTTTTTATCTCTCTCATTATTATTATTTCTCTGCAGATAAAATTGACTTTGTTTTATGAACATGATGTTGTAGCTCTGCGGATCCCAAAATAGGGGTTACTGGATGAATGGCATTTATCAGGGTATAATTAAAGGTGTTGATAGATGGGGGAGTTTCATAGAAAAAACGAAATGTATTTTCCGTTGTTGGGAGGGATGCCATATGCTGTCTGGGTGGGTTGTGTGTAGTAAACTCAATTTTCCTTCTTGTCCCCCATCTCCGCAGCTGAAGGTTGTAGATGCCAGTGACACCCCCATCCCCAATCAGCCAGTGTTTCTGGCCAACAGAGATGGTATGATAGAACAGACCTTAATGACTGATGAGAATGGACTTGCTTCCTTCAAGCTGGAGAACACAACAGACTGGAAGGAAGAGATGCAGCTGATGGTATGTAAGGTGCCAATGCAGGGTCAGACTGGGGGGTCCTGGGGGCCCTCCTCCTCTGCAGCTGCAACCTCACTCCGGCCCCCTGCGCTTACCTTTTTTGCTGTTAGCGGCCCCAACTGGGCAGCACCAATAGTGAGACAGGGCCCACAAGGGCTGGGGACCCACCGGGTTTTTTCCCAGTGTCCCACTGGCCCATTCCAACCCTGTGCCAATGGGAATGTAATCTACTTCTGAATGTCAATTCAGCTCAATCGAATTCGATCAAATAACGGTCGTACGAATTTTTAGTGAAATCGTAGAGTGAACTTTGGCCTATTCGAATATCGAATAGATCGAATGATCGGATATTTGATAATTCGATCATTCGATGATCGTAGGAATTAAAATTTTAAAGTTATTCGACTGCCTACTTCGCCAGATTGAACCTACCGAATTGTAATAGAAGCCTATGGGAAGCTCCCGATAGGCTTCAGAGACTGCTCGAATACCATTCGTATGATCGGAGCTTTTGATCGTTCGAATCGTACAAATTTTTCGGATGCTTGAATGAAGTTTTTCGTGAAATCGAACGATCGGTATCCGATCGTACGAATTCATCGAGAAATCGGATATCGAGCAAAATGATAGCCTAAAACAATTCAATAAGCATTCGATAGTCGAATACTTATCGAAATGCGATTTTGGTCGAGCTTTTTTCTGGGAATAATAGTAAATTTGCCCCTATGTGTATTTAACATGGAAGTAGGAAAAAAAATGATTACAGAGCTACATTTTTACCACCATGTATAGGTATGGGACCTGTTATCCAGAATGCTCACCCGGGGTTTCCCAGATAACAAATCTTTCTGTAATTTGGATCTACTAGAAAATCATATAAATATTAAATAAAGCCAATAGGCTGGTTCTGCTTCCAATAAGGATTCATTGAGGTATATTTATCAAAGAGTGAAGTTAAGAGTGAAGATCCGCCACTAGGGTGAAATTCCGCCGCTCTCCATTGATTTCTATGGGATTTTTAAAGTCATATTTATCAAAGGATGGAAATTCACTTTCCCCCATTGATAAATACGCTTTTCAAAATCCCATAGAAATCAATGGAGAGCGGCGGAAATTCACCCTAGTGGCGGAACTTCACTCTTTGATAAATTTACCCCATTATATCTTAGTTGGGATCAAGCTACTGTTTTATTATAACAGAGAAAAAAAGAAATAGTTTTTATAAAAATATAATTATTTGGATAAAATGGAGTCTAAGGGAGACAGTCTTTCCGTAATTCTGAATTTTCTAGATAATGGGTTTCTGGATAATGTCTAATGCATTCAGCAATGCTTTACAGTGCTGGGAATTACATCTCTACAAGACCATGAAGGATACATTTTCACAAGTTTTTCTTGTTTTTATTGTCACAACAAAAACTTTTTAGAAATCAGAATCCTACAATTGTTTCAGATTTTACACTTGAAACTGTAAAATCACCCAAGAGCTACAATTTTTCCATAAACTCAACCAAAAGCTAAGATTTTTTCACAAACTTAGTACCTCTTTTTTTTTCTTCTCCTCCGATATAATAGATTTTTCACCTTTAAAAGTGCAACCAGAAAAATTTGGAGTTTAAGAAACAACCCCCAAAATGTTACTGTGGTCATCTTGACCCTTTGGGGCAGATTTACTAAGGGTCGAATTTCGAATGAAAGAAAAATTTGAAATTCGACCAGGGAATAAAAATTTTTTTTTTAGCGCAATTCGATCGATCGAGCGATCGAATAGGGAAAATTTGATTGAATCGATCTAATCAAATTCAAATCGAATATTCGAACGATTTTTAAGCGATCGATCGAATTTTTCTTATTCGATATTAGGGAATGATCCCCATTCAGGTAGGTTTAATCTGGCGAAGTAGGTGATCGAATTTAAATTTAAAGGGGAAGTATTAGACCATCGAATTTTCGAATATTCGAATAAAATTAAATTCAAATATTCGAATCATTCGAATTTGAATATTCGATGGTCGAATTTGGTCGAATTTGCCTAATTTGCATATTTGAAATTCTAATTCTGATCTTTTTGAAAATTTGATCGCATATTCGAATCCCTCATGTGAATATATATGAATTTAGTAAATCTGCCCCAATTTGTGTCCATCTTGCCTTTTCTGTGTCAGCTGTCCTACACTTTTCTTAGTGATACCTGTTGGTCTTAAAGGGAAACTGTCATGGGAAAACATGTTTTTTTTTAAATGCATCAGTTAATAGTGCTGCTCCAGTAGACTTCTGCACTGAAATCCATTTCTCAAAAGAGCAAACAGATTTTTTTTTATATTCAGTTTTGAAATCTAACATGGGGCTAGTCATTTTGTAAATTTCTCAGCTGCCCCCAGTCATGTGACTTGTTCCAGCACTTCAGGAGGGAACTGCTTTCTGGCAGGCTGTTGTTTTTCCTTCTCAATGTAATTGATCAGTACGCAGGGGGACATGGGTTTTACTATTGAGTGTTGTTCTTAGATCTACCAGGCAGCTGTTATCTTGTGTTAGGGAACTGTTATCTGGTTACCTTCCCATTGTTCTGTTGTTAGGCTGCTGGGTGGGGGAAAGGGAGGGGGTGATTTCACTCCAACTTGCAGTACAGCAGTAAAGACTGACTGAAGTTTATCAGATCACAAGTCACATGACTTGGGGCACCTGGGAAATTGACAAAATGTCTAGCCCCATGTCAGATTTCAAAATGAAAAATAAAAAAATCTGTTTGCTTTTTTGAGAAATGGATTTCAATGCAGAATTCTTCTGGAACAGCACTATTAACTGATACATTTTGAAACATTTTTTTTTCCCATGACAGGATCCCTTTAAGACCTCAATATTTAGTCATCTCTATTTGAATCTGGAATTCCTATACTGTGCCCAAGGGCAACACCAATGTGATTATAAACCAGTCAGAAAGCAAGATTGATTATCCTTATGTTGCATTTGCTTATCTGTGTTTTACTTTGTTCTTTCCACAGTCGCAGGCGGTGGTGCCTTATAGATATTATCCATCTCGCGTCAGGATCCCTAAGCATGGGGCAGCGTTTCTTGCACTCAAACGCTTTTATTCCAGTAGCAACAGTTTCCTAAAGATCCATTCTCCCAAGGGGGAGCTTCTGTGTGAGGGGCAACAAGAAGTCCAGGTGGAATATCTTATCAAGCGCAATAAGTTGGGAAAAAAGGCAAAGCACTTGGAGTTACACTACCTGGTAATGGGCACTGCTGGGATTGTACTATGGTATTGCTTTAAATAGTGATAGGCGAATCGCCGAATTTTTCGCGAATTTCCCGTAAAAATTTGAGAAAATAGTGAAATCGGAAAGTTGCCGAAAAAAATCATGAAATTCGAATGATTTCACAAAAAAATCATGAATTTCAAGAGATTTCACTAAAAAATCTTGAATTTTGAGCGATTTCACAAAAAATCCAGCCAGATTTCACAAAAAATCGTGAATTCCAAGAGATTTCACTAAAAAATCTTGAATTTTGAGCGATTTCACAAAAAATCATGAATTTCGAGCGATTTCACTAACAATGTGTGAATCTCAAGCGATTTCATTAAACATTTGTGAAACTCGATAATTTTCACGGAAAATCGCGAAAATTGACGCCGCAGAATTTTCTCCAGAGAATTTTTGCGGGCGTTTCACGGATCTATTTGCCGGTGGCGAATCGCGGGAATTCGCCACAAATTCGAGCTAGGCGAATAAATTTGCCCATCACTAGCCACAAACACACGGGCAGATCATCTTGAATTATAACGGCTGTGTTGGTATACAGATGGAGCAGACTTTATTTATGAATTTAGTGAGTTAAAAAACAAATCGCTTGGAGTTTTGGGGACAGATTCACTAAATGGTCGAAGTGACTAACATTAGTGAAAATCAGCTAGCGTGACGTCATTTTGTTACCTCGTTGATTTACTAACAAGCGCCGGCCCCCTTGGCTAGCGAAGGAGATGTACGCTAGCGTTGCTTCACACTCTAACGCCAGGCGAATTTTCACTCTGGTGAATGGACGTAACTCTGCAAATTCACTAAGATGAGGATTTTACTGAACGTTCCCTTTTTCGCCAGACTTGCCTTCGCCAGTTCTGACCTGGCCGAGTGCATTGGAGTGCATAGAACATCCTCGAGTTTCAGTTTCTTACATCAGTTTTGAGTGGAATATTTTCTAAGTACAACAAACACTGGCGTCAATTTTTCAGGGTGTTGGGCTGCAAAAGGCATTTATTATTATTAACATGTATTTCTATAGCATAAAAAATGTTTTCTGGCACCAGGTTTCCCCCATACACATTCTACCATATGGCACATTATTTAACTGTGGGCTTATGTCTACGGCATTAAATCAACTTTTTGATCAACATTTTTTTTTTTAATTAAATTTTCTCAGCAAGTCCAGTTGTTTTGAGTTACTTGTGTTGGATATACCATGACCTGGATGAATGAGAATCCTCTTTTTGATCAACAATTTACTCTATTAAGGTTCCCTTGGCATGTCTAGTGTAAATCTAATGTTTTAGATGCACCATGTAACATAAATAGCTCCATTCCACTTTAAATTGCCCGCCATATGCAAATCAGCCTGAGCGCATGAGCTCCAGCCAAAGTTGCGCTAGGAAGTATTGAACGCTTCGCTTTGATTTGCTGGCTCTGCCGAAGTAACGCTAGAGAAAATTAGCCAGTTTTCCGCGCCCTGTACTCAACTTCGCACTTGAATTAGCGGTGTCTGAGCGAATTTTCTGGCCCGGCGAAGTGTTGCGATGGTTGCGAAGCTGGCGAAGTTGCACTCTTTAGTGAATTTGCCCCCTGGAGTCACATTTTTCCTTTATTCCCACTACAGTCATTTCAGAGCAGCTCAGGAGAATATTCCTATAACCCAGTGAATATGTATTTTTCAGACAGTTTCTAAAGGTGCAATAAAGGATTCTGGCTTTTTGGAAGTTCCAATAAATAAGGAAGGTGAAGGTAAGAATTTTTTTTTTTTTTGCCTTTTACAAACATTTTTTTTTCAATCGACTGTTGTGCTAGCTAGAAATTTCCTTTTTTGTGTATGCAAACCCTGACTATTCCATGTATTGTGCCAGTTAAAGTCAGATATAGTTTGACTTTTTGAATTGTTTTTTGAGGTCAAAACTCAGAATTTAAAGGGATCCTGTCATTGGAAAAAATATTTTTCAGAATGCATCAGTTAATAGTGCTGTTCCAGAAGAATTCTGCACTGAAATCCATTTCTCAAAAGAGCAAACAGATTTTTTTGTATTTCATTTTGAAACCTGACATGGGGCTAGACATTTCCCAGTTGCCCCAAGTCATGTGACTTGTGCTCTGATAAACTTCAATCACTCTTTACTGCTGTACTGCAAGTTGGAGTGATATCACCCCCTCCCTTTCCCCCACCCAGCAGCCTAACAACAGAACAATGGGGAGGTAACCAGATAACAGCTCCATAACACAAGATAACAGCTGCCTGGTAGATCTAAGAACAACACTCAATAGTAAAATCCAGGTCCCACTGGGTACTATTCAGTTACATTGAGAAGGAGAAACAACAGCCTGCCAGAAAGCAGTTCCCTCCTAAAGTGCTGGCACAAGTCACATGACAGGGGCAGCTGGGAAATTGACAACATGTCTACCCCCATGTTAGATTTCAAAACTGAATATAAAAAAATCTGTTTGCTCTTTTGAGAAATGGATTTCAGTGCAGAAGTCTACTGGAGCAGCACTATTAACTGATGCGTTTAAAAAAAACATGTTTTCCCATAACTTTCCCTTTAAAAACACCAATTTGAATTTGAATGTGAGATTTATCACACCTCAACCATGGAAATAGTTCTAATTCGATACTTCGCCACCTAAAACCTGCGGAGTTCATGTAGAAGCCAATGGCAGAGGTCCGTTGACCCATCTGAAGATGTTCATTACAGTATTTTTGTTCAGAGGAAAATTCTATTTGAATTTAATAAAAATTGAATATTCGAGTTGTGAGTAAATTTGAATTGATTAGGGTTAAAAAAAAAAATCACATAACTCTAAAACGCGACCTTTGCTAACGAAACCCCTTAGGTGTGAATTCAAGAGTTACTGAACCTGCTTCTCCTCTTTCTTCCCATGCTTCAGTCCTGAGGGGTGAGGTCTCCATCAAGGTTGAGCTCAGTGCCGACGTCTCTCCAACTCTACAACTTCTGGCCTACGTTTTACTCCCCGGTGGAGAGATGGCGGCAGATGCAGCAACGTTTAAGCAACAGAGGTGTTTTAGGAATAAGGTGAATTACAACAAAAATTTGATCCAAAAAAAAACCCCAAATCTGTTTAATATATTGCACCTTGTAAGCAATGATACAAGTGGTCTTCTATTTTGTTTTGTCTGTTTTGGATCTGACCGAACCCCAGAATTCTTCCCGAATCCGAACCCTAATTTGTATATTCAAATTATGGGTGGGAAGGGGAAAACATTTTTTACTTCCTTGTTTTGTGGAAAAAAAGTCACGTGATTTCCCTCCCTGGCCCTAATTTGCATATGCAAATTAGGATTCGGTTCGGCCAGGCAGAAGGATTTGGCCGAATCCGAATCCTGCTGAAAAAGGCCAAATCCTGGCCAAATCCCGAATCGAATCCTGGATTTGGTGCAACCCTAGTTTTTTTGTCCTTCTTCTTTGATTTGTCTTTGCCTATTTTGACTATGTCTGACTTAAATATCTGGCTATTAACGTAATTTGTGAAGCTACACATATTTTAGTTATTATATTTTTTTTATTTACATTTTTCACACATGGAAAACGATGATACATTTCCCGGAAAAACTCGAATCAATCAAATTTATGTCCCAAAAACTTGAATTTCAAATGTTTGCGTAGTTATGGAAAAATCTGAATGTCAAAAACTCACATGGAAAACGACAGGGAAAAAAACTCAAATGATACATTTCCCGGAAAAACGAATCGATCAAATTTACGTCCCAAAAACATTAATTTATCGAGTTTTCCGATAAACAAACACATTTTTACATTAAAATTCTGGATTTATTTTTCTTATTAACTCAGACATTTGAGTTTTTCGAAAATATAACTTGATTTAGGTGCAAAGAAGATTAAAATCGTGGGGGGAAAAAATCACATTGGATATTTGATAAAACTGCCTCTAAAATGGTTATACGCAAGTCGATCTTGTAGTCTTGAGGCTGCAGGAAGTTAAAGAGCAGTCAGGTAGTAGTATAGGGGTAAATGTGTAGTTTTAATGGGGGCAAATGTTTAAATTAAAACTCAGAAAGTGAATATCTGGGTCAAGTTAAATGTTAGCAATTTGTCTCCCTGTCCAGGTATCAGTTGGGTTCTCCCCAGATGAAGTTCTACCAGGATCAGCTGTTTCTCTTCAAGTTCAGGCAGCTGCCGGGTCCCTCTGTGGCCTGAGAGTGGTGGATAAGAGTGTGGTGTTAATGAAACCTGAGGAAGAACTTACGGCCGACACAGTAAGATATAGTCTTAGCTTTATCTGAAACCAAGGGCCACATTTATGGAAGAGTGAAGCTAGTGCTTGCCAATACACATCTATAGGATTTTGAAGGCATGTTTATCAAAGCATTTTATGGTTATCAAAGTTCTCACCCTCACTGATGGCCTGTAGTGAGCAGTAATTTCACTCTGGGTAGTTGTTATGTACAAAGGTACTTTGGACCCCCCCCCCCCCAAAAATGGAGCAATTGATATATTTAGTAATATATATGGCCCAGTACTAGTTGGAAGATCATTCAAATGGAAACTTGAGATACATATATAGTCACTTGTAGGCAACCACACTCTGATCCGGATCCTTGAAAAAGGCCCTACGGTGGGCCGCAACGTTGGAAACACAGATTAAATGCAATAAATGTGACCTTATTCACTTGAACATTTGGAGTGCGGCTCTAATAATATAATTATATATATATATAATATAATAATATAGTGGGGTGATTTTTATTTAAACAGTTCAAAATCCTCAGGTCGTGAGAATTGTGAATTGTGATCATACTACTATACCTCCTAGTATTTAGTATCAGTTAGTGATACTGACACTAAAAATGAATTTTAACATATGAATGTAAATTAAGGGGCAGATTTACTATTGAATGAATGAGGTGAATTTACCTTCGAATTCGAATTGTGGTCGAATTGAAATCCTTCGAATTCGAAGGATTTCACCGCAATACCGGTCAATCGATCAAACAATCAGATAGAAATAATTTGATCGATCGGAAAAATCGTTGCGAATCGAGAGATTCAAATGATTTTAATCATTCGATCAAATTTTTTTTATTCGATCAAAAATAGCTGAATCCAATTCGGTAGGTTGAATCTGGCGAACCAGACAG
>CM044444.1:37768-48110 GCA_024363595.1 Xenopus borealis | reverse complement strand
TTGGAATGCCAAAGAAATAACTGTTACATGAAACATCATGCAGACATGAAAATACCATTGTTTTTATTCAACAAGCAAAGCTATTGTGATACAACCAAAGTTGGTCATTATCATTCCTATAACGCTACATTTTAATAGTCACCTTTTTACACTATTCACGCACCATTAGTTGGCCATATCTTATCATCCCATTACTAAAACAAAGCTTGTTCTTTAATTTCCTTTGTTGTGACTCTGTTCATACAGATACAGTATATAGGATCTCGGGAGAAATCCAACATGGCGGTGATGGAGTGTAAGATGCTCTCTGGATTTATCCCAGTGAAGAGCTCAGTCAGAGAAGTAAGTCCCAGTTCTCTAGGGACCTCATAGTCCTTTACAACAGGAACATTAATGTAGCCCAGCTGTATAATTAATGTCAACGAGGCTTTAGGATTCATTTTATGAGTGTTGTTGGAATTTGCTCTCAGACTTGGGTCTCCTTTTTGGAGAAGAGCGAAACCATAAAGCGGAGTGAGATTCAGACAGATATGGTGACATTATACTTAGATGAGGTGAGTCCACTTGTCTTTCTCTGCGTGTCTAATTTCCTTGCTCTAACAGAGAAAAGTAGAACAAAGATATGACTATGAAGATTTTCATTCATCCAGGTCATGGTACTGTATTTCTAGCATAAGTAATTTTACAGCAACTCAGCAAGTCCAGAATTATTTATTCTAGTAATATAGTTATATGACTATAATGTCATAGTTTGGTGTCTCTCTCTCACATTCCTCCAGCTGGAACATGAGCCTCTCAATCCCTCCATCATGGTGGAACAAAGCATCGTGGTGAAGAACCTAAAGCTGGCCACTGTGAAAGCCTATGATTATTATGAGACAGGTAAGGGGCTTCACTGGGGCTAAAACTCTTTTTGGACTTGGAAAATTGTGATTTGAACATGACTCATGTGCCAACAGTTGGCACCCAAGCAGTAACAATTGGTAACCAATAAAATGTTTCTTTCACTGTTCTTGCTGCCGCTGGGTAAAGTAAAGCGTTAGTTGACTGGCCAGGTGCAAAGGTGCTACTGTAGATACATAAGTCCCACTCACTCTACTCTTCTTGCTTAACTTCCAGCAGAAGAGGCAGTTGCCGAATACAACTGTCCCTGCAGCTCGGGTATGAACCCCCTAGCAATGTCATTTCACGTATTAAGTGTAATTCAAACAAAGGAACAGACCTTGTTGAAGCATCTGGCATATGCTGGGAACATCTTCTTCCCATTGAAGGGTTCAGTGGGTGCCTGCAATTTGAGGCATTGAATTGTGTCATGCTACAAAAGATAGGCCTCCTGTTTTAAGTTTGGGTAAAACTCATTAGGCTTTTAACACGTTAATTTCCCAGGTGAATACTAAAGACCCTACTTTAATTTAAATCATTGATGTTATTTATTGATTTGTCGTCCACATCTAACCTATGAAACCAATGTCTGAAATGTCTAGATCAATGCATGGAATTATTTCTGGTCAAAGTCGAGTTTTGAATTTCTTCATTTTAATTTTCCTCTTTTACTCATCACACTGTTTTATCAAAACCTGAATTTTCTGTATCTCATTATGTTCTGAAATATACTCCGACCAAATCTGTATTTTCCCTTAATTATAAATACATTTTCCTGAAAAATTCCAGTGTGGGAAAACATTAGAAAAAAATTGTGAAAATTGTACGAAAATTTCAATTTTTGCCTAAAAACCACAAAATCTTTGGATCTTTGCACAAAACCCAGTGCAGATCAGGATATCTTCGGAACTTCTCCCATTGACTTATATACAACCTCAGTAAGTCTGAGATGCCGGATTTTTGGATTCGGACTTTTTCCATCCTCGGGGCATTCTGACTTTAATAATTAACCCCTATGTGAAAAAACTGCTCTACTCATCTACTGCCTCTTGTTCCCTAGAAAGGCAACACAAGATGCGATTTCAACAAACACCATTCACGGATCCATAAAGTAGAACATAAACTAAGGAACAGATATGAAACCATTGATAGCAGAATCCAGATTGTAAGTCCCTGGATTTTATATTTGCAGATAATAAATTACATTTATTGTGTCCCTTTTTGTACGAGTCTGTTTTTGTTTTGTAAAATGATTTAAATCTAGTCACAAAGTTCTCCAGCGCTAAATATTCAGTTCATATATTGTGTGTCTAGCCAAGATATATAAAGGATTACAGAGTTAGCCACTGCAAATCTGCCATTTTATTCAACTCTTAAATCTTTGAATGCTCACACCTAATAAAGTTGTGCTTTATATCTCTGGTTACATTTCCAGAACCTTCCAAAGACTCGGTGCCCATGGACTTTGTCTCTTTTTTATAGGGCTGCTGGACTTTAGAATAGATGTGCGCACAGGCAGGCTAAGTAGGTACCAGAATAAGAATCCAAAGTCAGGAGTCCAGAGCAGTAGCATGTACACAGAGCAAAGGCTAGGAGAACCTTGGAATAGGCAAATACTAATGACATCTGACTGCACCAAGCTGGTGTCCCAGTCCTATTGGGCTACATGATATTACACTCCAGTTCTCTCTTGTTTCCAGTCAAATTGGCAATACAAACTGGGACACTTCACCTGGGAAGGTGGAAAACGTCAGTCGCTTAGACATGGCATTAGTCTTCTGTTACTCAATAATGGAAGTCATAACTCACATTGGGAATTCTCTAAATCTATCTTTGTTTGTATACATTGCTTTAAACACGTGCAGGGAAAAAGGTTGGGGGGGGGGAGAATTGTTTTTGGTGCTTATGGAGCATTTGTGACCCAACCTTTATTTCTCCTCAGTTACACCCTTTCACACATGCAAATAATGATTCCAAAATCATCACCACTTGTATGTTGCACCTTTCCTCTTCTTAGGCCATCAGGTTCAGGCTGTTCCATTTCAATAGATGAAGAAACTGTTTAATTTCACCCTGTTTTCCTGTTGGTGCAACTGTATTTAAGTTGCACAAAATTCATCATTCATCAGGTTGCACAAAATTCAGCTTGAAAATGAAGCCTTCCCTAAAATCAAAATTCTCCTTCATACAAGGAATGTTCTGTTTCTGACCTTCCTCTCTCTTCTCCTCCCATCTCTGTACCCCATTCCCAACGGCAAGACGTCTCTCAGGCTTCTGTCTCTCTCTGGAAGTCTCCTCTTCCTTCCAAACCCTAAGGTGCCAATTTCCATTGATTGTCAACAAGTGATTGATTATATATATATAATACACAAAAGCCGTAAATATCTTGTAAATTATATCCTTATAAACGGTGAGTTCTGATGTCATCAGTTATAAACGGTGAGTTCTGATGTCATTTCTGTCACATGACTCACTGAAACTTGTGTATTATAATAAATAAAGTCCCCCATGACCTGTATGAAACTCCTCGGTAACTTATAATATCCTTATATTTTACAAGAGGGGGTACTTTATTCACTATATATCCGTTACTCATTCATCCTTGAAGCACTGGGATGCCTCTCTATAATAGAAATGACTGACACTGGATTGTAATCGATCACTCACTGAGTCAGATAAAGCTGCAAATGGAATTTCATCTCTATCTGTTGTATTTGAACAACACTCACATATTTACTTTCCCTGGAGAGAGGGAACACTCTGCAGATGGATGAATGCACAGACTCTCTACTATTCCATCCAGTAGCAGCTCTTACTTTATCTATAGATTATTTGAAATTATGTAAACGTCCTTATCTTATGCCTGTTCTTCCTAGTTAGTACAAACGTATTCCTTCTACAGAGATGTTTATGGGGCTTCACAATATAGCAGCTGCTTATTTTGGCTGGATTCCATCATGGTCCCACCTCTCAGAGCCTTGAATTGGCCAGTCCAACAAATAGTTCTCATTCTACAGTCATTGCTCTCTCTGTGTGTGACAGTGAGTTTAGTTGGAAGCGGGCTGCTCATTTAAGTAGAACTGCAGTGTGTCTGGTGAAACAGAAGGACAGACAGCACGGAGCTACAAACACAATGTTGCTACGGGCCCTCCATGTGGGGATCCTCCTGCTGCAGCTCTCTGGGACACTGGAGGCCAAGCTGTGAGTATCTCTATGGGGATGAGACTGTTGTGTATGGAGAATTTGTGTATGTGTCCGACCTGAGTGCGTTACAGTTTTGACTTTCATTGTGGGATTTTACTGTTATTTTGCTTCAGAACTGTGTTGCCTGTATCCGTGTGATATTAGCTGGATATTAACCCATGGTAAACAACCAAAGGTTTGTGTTTATTGTTCCATAACTGATTGTTTGTTATGGTTTACTACCCAGGTTTGAATTTACCAATGGTCTTCTCCAATTTCAGCTCCATTAAGTGTAGCTTCCTGCACATTACTGCTCTCCTGAATATTGAACATATATGTAATAAGCATTTTATAGGCCCTGTCCTTCAATCAGTTTCAGGGATGTGCCCAACTGTAGTAACTTTTGATCCTCCCACAGGCAATATGCAGTTATCTTCCCCGCAGAGATGGTCTTTCTCCGTTCTGAACAAGCCTGTGTGCACCTGATGGGGGTGGATGGAGACAGCAAGATACAGATCACCCTACAGATGGCCAAAAGTAACACAACTGTCATAGAGAAGTCATCACAGCAGAAATCCTACTTCAACTGTGTTACATTTAAGGTGCAATGCATAGAATGGCAGCCTATGTCAAATGAAAAATCAATTCAAAACCTGAATGAAAAAAATGTAGAAAATAAAATCATACCAAGCTTTTACAGAAGCCAATGTGACATTTAAATTATTTCATGTTGAGTGTGATTTTCAATGAGACAGAGTTATTTTTTAATCCTAGAATTCTCGGAGCGCTCTAGCCCTTGTTTAAGTCTCCCGGGTGTGGGTATCAGGTGCTGAAACTGGACGACCTTCGCCTGCCCTTCAGGTCCAATATGCCATATAAAGTGAAACCAGTGGCACACCGATGTTCTTGTGAAAGCAGTTGACAAATTTATTTAGCTAGCCCATATGCATAGAAAAAAGGGGCAACGTTTCGGACTCCACTGAGTCCTTTATCAAGCCTCTAACAAGAGGTTGTTTTTAAGACTTTATTATAGAGCTGTTCCAAATTTTGATTCTATTTGGTACAACATAAATGATTGGTATTGAGAAAAAATGGAAGTTGTGGGGAAAAAAATGTTTTATTGCAATTTATGTTTGCTATCAAGTTTAAATTGAAATAAATAAGAAATTCATAAATTGACTTCCCCATTTTGTTATCTCTTGGCTACCAAGGAGTTATTTGATTGCTCCTGCCACCATTGGGAGTTGTACTGTTTTTCCCCTTCAGATACAAGCAAGTTGCAAGAAGCACAGATAACTAGAAGTAGTAGAGTAGTCACCTTTCCCTAAGACAGAAATATTAGCTTCCAACTTTAAGACCAAAAGTTCACTTATCAAAGATATTTAATGCTTGTTTTTCCTGTTTAAAGGAATGAGGGCAGGGGATCTGATCTCCCAAACCTGTTTATGGACTTGTGCCCACTGCCAGTGGCCCACTTTTCTATTATTCCCACAATCCTGTGTTCATTTCCTAGTTTCTATGTCAGCTCAGTTCCTGCTGAGCAAAATTTGTCAACGCTTTTCAGCAGGTTTCAATGCAAAAAGTCACCCATAGACTCCAAATTTCTGCACGGTAAAAATTGTCACCCATAGACTTCTAGGCATTTGGTGAATTGTTCGTTGTTTCGCGAATTTTCATCGAATCGAAACGGGTGTCCCTGCCTCTTAAATTACAGTTAAATAATGTTTAATTTTGGATAAAAACATGGCAGAATACCAGTTATGCAACTTGAACTTATCACTTGCTTCCTAAATGACCCCAGTTTGCGTCATACCCTTTCTTTTTCACTAAACCTTTTTACAAGAGATAACAATTATAAGAACATTTCTTTGATGCAGGTGCTGATTGGTTGCTATTGGTTCCTTGACTATCCCAAATGTTTTCCTTTTTGAAGAAATGGGGGTAGTGGATCTTGGTTCACTAGATGAATCAGACCAAATATTCATGAACCCTTCCCATCTGACAGTATATTA
Organism: Xenopus borealis; assembly: GCA_024363595.1. Lineage (NCBI taxonomy): Eukaryota > Metazoa > Chordata > Amphibia > Anura > Pipidae > Xenopus > Xenopus borealis. Next base: position 42,033 of record CM044444.1, on the reverse strand, counting down.
TATATTACTATATTTCCCCCTAGGATCCAGCATTTATTTCCCAGAATTCTGTCTTTTTGTGGCCATAGGTAAAAACATGAATTTTTTTATATTTTCTTCCCTTTTTATCTTTATAAGAGTTTAGTATAGAAAAATGTACTAATCATATTTTATTAAAACAGGTGCCGCCTCCATCAAGAGGGAATGAAGAAATGGGCACCATGCAAGTGTCTATCCAAAGCGGAGGGGAGACAATAAGCAACAGCAGTAAAGTTTGGGTGAAGAGAGCAAGAACTAAGGTTTTCATTCAGACAGACAAAGCTGTATACAAACCAGGACAGACAGGTAACCTGCCATGGGGTGAGCGTCTTACAGACTAATTTTGGTGTTAATGGTAAAGTAACCTGAATACATAGTCATGAGTAGCTGCAGTTTTATCTATATATACCTAAATCTCTCTTACTCACGTCAACCAATAATATACTCAATATGGCAGCCGCGTCATGTATCCAACCAAAGCTAAGACCACAGTCATATAATAGGTAAAAGTTGAGAACACAACAATTCCTCCGCTGAAAATGATATTACAACCTTTTAATCGATATGAAATATAGAGATTATGATATTATAAGAATTTGGGGACCCTATCCCACATGTTACATCATTCTTTGCTTACACCCACAGTTTTACATGGATCTACATGGATATAGAGATGAAAAGATCTAACTGCCCCAATGGCAAGGTGTAATATATTGGCCCTATATAAAACTCCATGCTTCGGAAAAAACTAGAAAATCTTAAATTAAAAATAGGGCTGGAATGTTGCCTAGGACAAATCCCACTACCTTCTACATGAACTTTCCAGCTTTTACATACTGAATTTATACATTTGAGTTTTTTGTACTTAATAAATTTTCCACCCTGGAGTTTTTTTGAAAATGAAATGCTAATTTGTGAGTTTTTGTGCCAGAAACATTAGAATTCTGGCAGACTATTAAAACCTTAATAACTCACCCCCTAAAGCTCACATATGAAAAACCATTAAAAAAAAACAGACTGAATATTGTATTTTTTTAAGCTTGGCAGGTTTAGCTGTTGAATATTTTCATGCCAATTTTTGACGTTTCAATTGCTGTATCTAAACAACTGGAGAACGTGAATTCATGTAACATTCTTTTTCTTTCCAGTGAAATTCCGAGTTGTTTCCCTTAATGAAAACCTCCAACCGGGAGAAGGTCAGGTAAGGAGAGAAGTAAGAGGAGTTACAAGAATAACATATAACCTGTGGAGGCTGATTTGTTGATATTCAAAATTTTACAGAAATTTTAGAAAATCTTGGCAAAAAAGTGTGATTTCAAATATATTTACAAACAAACTGTACATTTTCAATAACTAAAATCTTTCTTTTTTAAGGACAAATTTGAGTGTTTTTTGAAACCATGACTAAACTCACAATCTCTAAAACCACAATTGTCACTGAATTTATTAAAACATCCGAATATAAAAAATATGAACAAAAACAGTGCTGAACAATCTGCTAAAAAATCCGAATACATCGAAAACCTCTAAAAACGTTTTTTTGGACAATTTGTAGAAAATTCCAATCAGATTAAAAATGGTCCAATAGGATCAGCACATCTCCCACTGACTTCTATAGCACCGTGACAACTTTTACTTGTTGTAGTTTGCCATTAAAGGTCTTTGCGTCTTTTTTTTTTTTTCACATTTAAATTTAAAACATTTCAAAATTTTGGAGGTTTGTGGAAAAAATCACAGTTCTATTGTGAGTTAATAGATCCAATAGATGTCAATGTAAATTACATCCTCAGCAGCTTAATCTTTTTGATTTTTTAAAACATTGCAAATGCAACTGCATTTAACCCATTTTAGTTTCTTTCTTAAAATACTACAGAAGGAAAGTTGATCAATAAATATTGTTTGAATTCTACTCATGTTACACCTATGACAAGGAATTATGTTCCATAGACTTGATGTAGTAGAAACCTCACAAATCAAGAGGCATTGGGTACATGACACTGAACCAACTTAAATAGTTCCTGGTGGGGGAATCTCATTAAAATTCTCCTCTTATTTCTCTTTTTTTTTGCAGGTTTCAACCATCCAATTGCAGGTATGCATAATTCAATAAATATAACAGTGACTTACATGCCTGACCTACAACATTCTAACATTTGTTTTTCTCCTCAAGGACCCGGGGAAGAACCGCATTGGCCAGTGGCTGAATGTGAGTCTCCAGCAAGGAATCGCTGAGCTCTCACTGCCCCTCTCTTCCGAACCCTCATTTGGAGAATATTCCATTCGTGTAAAGGACACTGTCCATGTCTTCAATGTGGAAGAATATGGTGAGAACCACCCCAACCATATCTCAAATACAATTGTACTTTACTCTCACAGTTCTTCGCTTATTTCCACAGTGCTGCCCAGATTTGAGGTCACTCTCCAACTCCCCAAAGTGATTGCATTTAACAGTTACCAATTCCCTGTTAAGATCTGTGCCAGGTGAGATCTGGGGAAAATCTTAAGTTTGTCCAATATACACACAGCTGGGGAATTCATTATATTTTCCTTCCACTTTATTATTGCCCTAAAGTGTATATGATGAATCACAAAATACTGTATTTATACAAATATGCCTTAGACAGAGTAGTTAAGCCCAATTTTAAATGAAAGCCAGTTTACATAATCTCCATTAGGAAATGTTCCTTTTAGAAGTGAATTAAAATTAACTCTTGTATCCGGGCTGCTTGATTTCCATTGGTTATGAAGAGGTAAAGGTTTAGAACTGACAGAAATACCGGTCTAGAAGGCTTTGCCGGTGGATTTGTCATCAAAAATGGAGACCTTTTTGGATTTGTAGCCAAAAGCTGCGGCTTATTCGGCGTTGACACCCAAAAACCATGAAATCTTAGGATTATTGAAGAAGCCCAATGCAGATCAGAATATCAACAGGACATCTGCCATTGACTTCTACATGAACTCAGAAGCTCTGATTTGGAGTACTTTTTTATTTGGACTTTTGACACTATCAGACTTCAAAGCTTCAAAGTTTTCCCATTTAAAAGTCTGACCATAAAAAAATCAAACTAAATCTATCTGAGCCAATCATACTGTCACACAACCCTTCCTAAGTCTTTCAGCTTATTTCATGGCCTACAAAATTTTGATAAGAAAAATGGAATGTTTAGTCCAGTTATATCCAGTCACATCCTAACCCAAACCCTACCCACCCCACCCTACCTAACCTTTCTAAAAAGCTTTTGCCCGATTAAAATGCACATATAATTGATATTTGGATCCAAAATTTACAGGGAGTAGGAGCTGGAAATATTTCCGCCTTTCTGCATTGTTTTGAATAAGTTGTGGGACTTTTCTTTGGAAGGCTTTGTGTTCCCACCTGCAGGTACACTTATGGGAGACCAGTGCAGGGAATTTATAAGGTCAACGTGTGCCGGAGGACTTACACATATTGGCGGTATCCTCTGTGTGCTGAATTCACTGGAAAGGTGAGAAAAACATGGAGTGGAAGTATTATACTAAATATTTTTATACTTTTAGTCATTTGGACTGGTCTTAGAGCAGACATATAAGCTAGTTTGCTGGGTTCCACAGCAAAAAAAAATGGCCAAAAGGAAGGGGTTGGACATGCCATACTGTCAGTTGCCATAGGCTGTTTCCTCTTTATGAAAAGTATAAAATATAAATAGTAAGTATAACAGATGAAAAGTAACAATTCAGAAATGAAATCTTTGTTTTTCCCTGCTTTCATCAAACCATTGACCTCCCTACAGGCCCGGACTGGCAATCTGTGGGTTAGGGCAAATGCCAGATGGGCTGCTATAAGGTCCCATAGAAAGTCAGTATTTAGTGGGCTGGTGGGGACTGTTTGGGCCTCTATGTGGGCTGATTGGGCCTCTGTGTACCTGAAATGCCAGGGCCTATTTTGATTCTCAGTCCGGTCCTGCCTCCCTATGATACTTAGGGTCCCAATGCTTTTTCATTTTACTTGCTGAAATACCCTTTTCCATGTCTATTTTAGCGTGTCTGATACCTTTTTTGCATGGCCTCCTTGTACCTGATAAAAGTCCCAGCTGTCCCAGTCAACTTGAATTCATTAAAAGCAATTCATTCTTCTTCACAAACTCAACACACACACTTCTATCAAACCATAGAGGTTTTGCTTTGCCAACTATTTCCTTGCTTAAAAGGGGAATGCGCTGACATATATATTTACTAAGCATAATTTTAAACAGAACCTTTCACCCAGG
>CM044443.1:135806906-135817773 GCA_024363595.1 Xenopus borealis | reverse complement strand
CACTCACTCCAGCCTTTATACATTACATTTATTAGATAACTAACTATAATAAACTCTATTAACCCAGTTTTTATTTTTATACTGAACTGTTCCTTTAATGTATTTCTATAGCTCCAACATGTTGCACAGCGCTTTAAGTAAATGTGTTTGTACAACCAAATCACATGAGTTACATACATAGAATATATGGAGTTACATCACAACTAATGCAGGTACAAAAGGTGAGGAAGGCTCTGTGCAAAAGAGCTTACAATCTAAAGGGAAGGGAATAAGACACAAGGTGTGGGAGTGGGTAAGATCAGAGTTAAGTGGGTGAGAGATGTAGTTCTGATTGTATGCCTGGCTATTGTATTTGGTAGTTAAAGGAGAAGTAATGCCTAAGTAAAGAAGTGAGTATAAATGTTGTACATGATGTTTTGTGCTTGTGTTTAGCAGTAAAGATCTGTGTCTCAGTCCCAGTAGATGCCCCAGTAGCTCCCCATCTTCTTTTCTACTGATTCACTGATTCACATGCTCTGTGCTGCTGTCACTTACTGAGCTTAGGGACCCACTCACAATATACACCTGATATAGATATATAGTCACAATATACACCTGATATAGAAATATAGTCACAATATACACCTGATATAGAAATATAGTCACAATATACACCTGATATAGAAATATAGTCACAATATACACCTGATATAGAAATATAGTCACAATATAAGGCTGATTAGTCATTAATACACATCATTAGAAACATCACAATTTAATAATCCGCAAACCTGTAGCATCAGCTTATATTACAGCCAGGGAAGCTTTGCTACTGGATAATTAGTGACGACCCCTAAGCTTAGCTTCTCAACAGCTGCTCAGAGCCCACTGAGCATGTGCAGAGTCACAGACACTTTCCAAGATGGTGACCCCCCTGTGACAAGTTTCAAGTCCTGGATCATTGCTGCTATTGACAAGCTGAAACTTTAGCTTCCTGCAATAAGATCATTATATAAACATTTTTAGCCAAGTTAATTGTTAGGGTTTAGTTATCCTTTAACAGTACCCCAACCAAATCTCCACCTCTTCCCCTTACTATGCCCACAACCTCCTCTAACCTGTCTTCCATGGAATCCCTTACTGCACCCCCAACATCAAGTTTAAAATATCACCCAACCCTCTAGTCATTCCCCCCCAAATAACCGCACCATCATCATTGAGGGGCCCCATCCCTGACAAAGAGCCTGTAGCCAATTGAGAAATCGGCTCAGTTCTCCAATAAATCTAAATCCCTCCTCCCTAAATCAATGTCTCAGCCACACATTTATCTCCCTAAGCTTCTACTGATAGAGAAATGAAAGATAAAGAAGTCAGGAACTATCCATATACATAACATCAATACTGCAGAATTTCTAAACTATAAATTATACAATAAAGTATAAAAAAATATAATATTTTGAGTTCACTTCTAATATACAGTTTGCCAAGTGTCAATAGTTGGGGGTATAGATAAGAAAGTAGTGAGGGAATTAATCATATCAAATAAATAGACTCCTAGTGATGCTTTAGTTTAATGCCCTCCATCCACATGGATTACGAAAGCATCACTACGAATATCTTTATTTTCTTCAGGTCCCCAGGCAGCACACACAGAGAGATAGGCCCTCCTACTAGGGACAGGAAAGAACATAAAAATACCCACCCCTCCCACAATTCCCCCGTGTTTTTGTTTCCTGTCCTACCGGGGTTCAGGTAAGTATGCAGGTATCCGGCTGGGTCCCTGTGGTGTTTTTTTCCCTCTGTTAGCGCTGGCTGGCAGGGTGGCTGGAGCGGTGCGTCTCCTTGAATACCGCCCACCCCTAGCTGGGGCTTGCGGTTCTTCTCCCTGTTTTTTTCCCTCTTGCGTCCAGCTGGATGGCGGGGGGGGATGTTGTTTCTGGCTGCGCTCTGGACCGGAGGCTGTTGTTCTTCCTGCTTGCGGTTGGTGCTGGACCACTTCCGGGGTTGGTTGGTGCTGCGGCGCAGGTTCCTCTGGTGGCTGGCGTGTCTTCCGGGTTGTCACGTGATGACTCGGCGTGCTTTTTAAACTGGGCTGGTTTTTCTTGTAACTTGCCTCCCTTACACTGCGGCTGCCGTGTGTGTTGGATACTGTTCTGGTAAGTCTCTTTGTTTCTACTGCAGGTTAGGGTGCTTGGTTGTTGCTGCATTGTTCTTTTCTTTCTTTCAGCCATGTCTTCCCGCTCTGAGAATGCAGACCAGAAGAGAGAGAGATCTAGGAGGTGTGCTTTATGCAAGACCAGGCTTCCTCGAGATTGTCCAAAGCGGATTTGTCCGGATTGTTTTAAGGAGAACTTTCAGCAGGAGATTCCTGAATCCATGTCACAGTTCATGTCCTGGTTCAAATCTAACATGCAGCAGACCTTTGATTCATTTAAAGCCCCTGCTCAGTCTCAGCCTCAACCTCAAGCAAGTACTGCGGCTTCACAGCCGGTGGAGCCGGATGTACCGGATGTCTTGATGGATTCATCGGATGATGATTTGAGTGAGGATGCTCGTGTTTTTTCTATTGAGAATGTTGATCATTTAGTTAAAGCAGTCAGATCTTCTATGGATCTTAGAGATGAGGACAAGCCGCGGTCAAAACAGGATTTTATGTTTTTAGGCCGCAAGAAGAAGCCTAGAGTTTTTCCGGTTCATGAAGTTATTTCTGGGATTATTTCTAAGGAATGGATGAAGCCGGAAAAGAAGCTAACTCTTCCGAAGAGGTTGAAGGTTCTTTTTCCCTTTGATGATAAAGTGGCGGCTGCTTGGGATGTTCCGCCTAAGATGGATGTAGAAGTCGCTAGATTGGCTAAGAAGACGACTATTCCAGTTGTAGATGGTGCTAGTTTTCGGGATCCTATGGACCGTAAAGTTGATGCTGCATTTAAGAGATTGTTTGAGTCCTCAGCTGCTGGTTTTCGACCAGGAGTGGCTACTGCCTGTGTTATCCGTTCCATTAGACTTTGGCTTACACAATTAGATCAAGACATGGAAGATGGTGTCTCGAGGGAAGATATGAAAGCTTCTTTGGAGATTGTGAAGTTGGCTACTGATTATTTATGCGATGCCTCGGTTGAGAGTATTAGAATGGCAGCTAGGTCTTCTGCCTTGGCAGTAGCTAGAAGACGAGCACTCTGGCTTAAACACTGGGCAGCTGATCTGGCTTCAAAAAATAAGCTTTGTGCCATGCCCTTGGATGGTCCTTTTTTTGTTTGGCAAGGAGTTGGAGGCTTTGGTTTCTAAATTAGGTGAAACTAAGAAGTTTTTGCCTCAGGATAAACGTTTTGCTTCGCAGAAGAATTTTTTTCGCCCGTTTAACCAATACAAGGGATCTAGAGATAGGAAGAAGACTTTTTTTCGTTCCTTTCGTGGAAAACCAGGTAAACCTCAGAAAGGAGGTAATAGGGCAGAGTAATCTCGCAAGGCAGATAAGTTCTGACGCCATGTCATTCGATCCAGTAGGGGGACGACTTCGCTATTTTTTTTCAAGAGTGGACAAAGATAACCAGCGATCCGTGGGTTCTAAGTATTGTCAGAGGGATACAGGTTGGAGTTCCTCTATTACCCGAAACCGAGGTTTCTTTACACGAGAAGTTTGTGAAGAGAACATGTCTTCTCAAGGGAATTCGAGAATTTATTCGCTCCCGAGTGTTGGTTCCAGTTCCTCATGGCGAGGAAGGAAGAGGGACCTATTCCGTTTTTTTGGTCCCCAAGCGGTAAGGCAAGTTTCGAATGATAGTCAATCTGATTTTTTTGAACACATTCATGAAGAAAATTCATTTCAGGATGGAGGGGGTGAAATCTGCAATCTCGATTTTGCAAGAAGGAGACTTTATGGCGACGATCGATCTTCAGGATGCTTACCTTCATGTTCCGATTTGGGAAGGCCATCAGAAATTCCTGAGAATTGCCATCAAAGATGGGCACAGAGTAAGCCATTATCAGTTTGCGGCACTGCTGTTCGGTCTATCATCCTCCCCTCGCATTTTTACCAAGGTTTTGGTAGTAGTTGTAGCTTTTCTGAGAACCCAAGGCGTCCCGATTGTTCCTTATCTGGACGACTGGCTGTTGAAAGCAGCTTCCAGCTGTCTTCTTCTCCGTCACATTCGGACGACTATTTCTTGTCTGGAGACTTTAGGTTGGATAATCAATTATCAGAAGTCAGACCTCGTTCCATCTCAACGCAAGCAATTTTTGGGGGTCCTGCTGGATTCCAGACAATGCCGTACTTACCTTCCTCAGCCGAGGAAGCTCAACCTGTGCAGTTCATTATTGAGTCTCTCTCAGCTGAGAGAGGTCTCGATCAGGCATGCCATGTCAGCCCTGGGAACGCTGACAGCAACAATAGATGCGGTTCCTTGGGCCAGATTGCACATGAGGCCTCTTCAGAGAGCAATTTTGAGGGTTTGGGATGGCACAGAGAGCTCTCTGGACAATCCCATGACTTTGTCTCCTCACGTAAGGCACTCGCTCTGCTGGTGGAAGGACCTGAATCTGTCCAGGGGTGTTCCATGGTTCATAAGACATTGGCTCGTTCTCACCAACGACGCCAGCAGGCTGGGATGGGGTGCGACCTTGGAGCAGAGCGTTTGGCAGGGCACGTGGACTACCCAGGAGGCGTCCCTCTCTTCCAACCACCGGGAGCTCCTGGCTGTTTGGAGGGCTCTCAGGCAGACGGCACACCTGATAGCAGGTCGTCCAGTGAAGATCAGATCGGACAACACTACTGTAGTGGCTTATCTGAAAAGACAAGGTGGGACTCACAGTCAGGGTCTCTTAGATCTGACGCTCAGAATTCTGGGTTGGGCAGAGACTCATTTGCAGACGCTACAAGCGGTGTATTTGAGAGGATCGGACAACATCCAGGCGGATTTTTTGAGTCGCAGGCTAGTACTGCCCGGGGAATGGTCCCTCAATCAGTCTGTCTTCCTGACACTGTGTCGACGGTGGGGCTATCCAGTGGTCGATCTCATGGCCTCGAGAGTCAATGCCAAATTGGCCAAGTTTTATTCTCTGTCTCCCCAGGACAGACCTGCAGCGATCGATGCTATGCTTCATTGTTGGAAGGGCGATCTGGGATATGTGTTCCCGCCATTCCCGATGATAACCAGGGTTCTGACGAAGATCAGGATGGACGAAGCCAGAGTCATTGTGGTGGTTCCATATTGGCCACGGAGGGCCTGGTTTTCCCTGCTCCTGGAGATGGCGGAGGAGGATCCTGTGATGTTGGGGGTCAGCAGCTCCCTGCTTCATCAGGGACCAATACATCATCCGAACCCGAGCAGATTAACTTTATCGGCCTGGATCCTGAATGGCAGTCGCTGACACGACAGGGATTATCTTCTGAGGTGGTTTCTGTCATGGTTCATAGCAGGAAACCTGGAACCAATAAAATTTATTCCAGAGTCTGGAGAAGATTTTCTTTTTGGTGCAGAGAACATTCCATTGACCCTCATGTTGCTTCTGTGCCTCAGATTTTGCAGTTCCTTTTGGAAGGATTCCATTTGGGTCTGAAACCCGCTACGCTTAAGGTTCAAGTGGTGGCTTTGGGTGCAGTGAAAGGCATTTCGTTGGGTGGGAATCTCCTTATTAAACAGTTTATTAAAGCCACGAGTCGATTGCGACCTACCATTAGAGATGTCTGTCCACCTTGGGATCTTAATCTTCTGTTGTCCGTTCTTTCAGAGGATCCGTTCGAGCCAATATCTTCAGTACAATTGAAGTTTCTTACATTGAAGACTGTAGCTTTGGTGGCTTTGACTTCGGCCAGAAGAGTGCTTTTCACTCATCGCAGGAGATTGTGCTTCCTTCATTTTTTCCACAACCGTCAGGAATTAAAGAAAGCAAGCTTCATATGTTGGATGTGAGGCGATGCTTAATATTCTATCTGTCCAGATCAGTGGAGTTCCGGAAATCCAGTAATCTCTTCCTAAATTTCTTTGGCCCATCTAAAGGACTGGCTGCTTCGAAACCTACTGTGTAGAGATGGATCAAACAGGCTATTATTCTTGCTTATGAGTCTAGGGGTCTTTCCCCTCTGCCCAGGATTAAACCACATTCAACCAGGGCAGTGTCTACGTCTTGGGCACATAGAGCGGAGGCATCGGCAGAACAGATTTGTAAAGCTGCGACTTGGAAGTCATTACATACGTTCTCCAAGCATTATAAGATGGACGTATTTTCTTCAAGGGAGGCTGCTTTGGTCAGAAAGTTTTACAGGCTGCTGCTGTTCCCTCCCCTTGATCTTTTCAATATCTCTCTGTGTGTGCTGCCTGGGGACCTGAAGAAAAATAAGAATTTCTTACCTGTAAATTGTCTTTTCTTCAGGTCCCCTTAGGCAGCACAATTTTCCCCCCCCTTCATTAAATTCTGTCAAAGCAACCTCTGTGTGTCTTGGTCTTGTTAACTAACACGGAGGAATTGTGGGAGGGGTGGGTATTTTTATGTTGTTTCCTGTCCCAAGTAGGAGGGCCTATCTCTCTGTGTGTGCTGCCTAAGGGGACCTGAAGAAAAGACAATTTACAGGTAAGAAATTCTTATTTTCTCTGTCGTCTTAGGGGGACACAGGGACTGATGGGGTTAAGCTCCACCCTCCAGGAGGCAGGACAGAATTGTGTGGGCGTGCTGGTCAGGCTTAACCCCACCCACAGTACAATCCTATTCAGTCCTGCTACTGGGAGGATGGACGATCGTCTCATGGATGAGATTTCTATGGTCAGTCTGAGACTGACACCCGGGGTGATACCTAAAGCAGGGCTGACTGTCTTTATATGAGTTAGCCACCGACGAGGTGATTACCGCCGGGGTCCCTGCACTGGCCTTAACTGGCTAAACTGACCACCCAGAAAAATTCCTGCCCTTGGGAACTTGGAGCAGAAGGTCTGGCCGGCGTGTGTATTATGAGGTAAGTGACTTCAGGTATGGCATTCCCCTGGGTCACCACTTTACCTCGGGCATTTAGGTGCATGTAGCCCTAATTCTCTACCCCCCCCCACACAGACTGTCCTTACAGGCAATTCAATCCTGGTCTGAAACACTCTTCAAGGAGATCCAAGAGGGCACTCCTAGGGAAGAATTGCTTACAACTGTGCAAGCAATCACAGAGGCATCCAGTTATCTCTGTGACGCCATACTAGATGCGTCCCAAATGACCGCACGCACCTCTGCGTTGTCCGTAGCAGCTCGCCGAACTCTGTGGCTTAAAGAACTGGTCAGCGGATACTGGTTCCAAGAAAACCCTAACTCTTCTCCCATTCAAGGGTCAAAAGTTATTCAGCGATGAGCTCGAAAAAATTATCAAGCAAGCAACAGGCTGAAAAAGTACATTCTTGCCTCAAGCTAGAGGGCGATCCTCAACTTACGCTAGAAGGGGGAAAATTTTTCGTGGCCAAAGCCAGGAGGCGACACAATTCGCCACAACTTTCTCAATTCCGACAAAAGGGTTCCAACAAAAACCGGCCCACCTGGAAGAACACTAAGTCTTACAACAAGTCCCCCTCCGTCAAACAGGCGTCAGCATGACGCGCCACTCCCTCCGGAATCGTCAGAGCAAATCGGAGGAAAACTTTTACGATTCCGCGAGGCATGGATTCGTTACTCAACAGACGCTTGGGTCAACGAAATAGTGTCGGAAGGTTACCATCTGGATTTCACAACTCTGCCACCCAGAAAGTTTATCATGTCCAGGGTACCTTCAAATTACACAAAAGCAAAGCCTTTTCTAGAATGCATAGAGAAGATGGAGAGATTAGGGGTGATTACCGCAGTTCCGACCACCGAGAGATTCTCCGGTTTTTACTCAAATCTGTTTACGGTTCCAAAAAAGGATGGAACAGTAAGACCGGTACTGGACCTCAAGGGTCTGAACAAATATATCCGATGAGTGCACTTCAAGATGGAGACACTACGGTCTGTTATACGAGGAATGGAACAGGGACAGTGGCTGATGGCACTGGATATCAAAGAGGCATATCTTCATGTCCCCATATGGCCTCCTCATCATCGCTATCTTCGATTTGCATTCAAGAACAAGCATTACCAATTTGTAGCCCTCCCTTTCGACCTGTCGTCAGCGCCCAGGGTGTTCACCAAACTAATGTCTATAACAGCAGCGACATTGAGATTGCAAGGGATCTCGATAACACCATACCTCGACGATCTCCTAATCAATGCCAGTTCAGCACAGAATGCTAGAACAACCCTAAACAATGCAATTCCACTTCTTCAGGAATTTGGCTGGACAATAAACTGGAGCGAATCCAACATTCATCCAGACCAAAGAATGACCATTGGATCGACCGCTTCGATTGTTGAACACGACAAAGATGGCTCTTCAGTGGTGGCTGGTTCCAAACAACCTAGCCCTAGGGCAATCGTGGGCAACTCCGGAGTGGAATGTGATCGCCACGGACGCCAGCCTCCAGGGCTGGGGGGCTACATGGGACAACCATTCAGCACAGGGACAGTGGTGTCCAGAGTCCAAACTGTCTATAAACGTCCTCGAACTCAGATCGGTGAAGCTAGCGCTTCTGCACTGGACGGAAGCTCTTCGGGCAAAACCGGTCAGAATACAAAGCGACAACGTCATGACTGTGGCGTACATAAACCGCCAGGGAGGAACACGGAGTCAAAGAGCACTGACAGAAGCCAGTCAGATTCTCCACTGGGCCGAACACAACTTGGTAAAGTTGTCGGCCATACACATCCCAGGGATCCTAAACACCAGGGCAGACTTCCTAAGTCAGAATCAGATAGACCCAGGAGAGTGGGAACTACATCCTGCCGAATTCGATCGACTCGTCAGCTGTTGGGGACGACCAAACGTAGATCTGATGGCGTCCAGACTCAACCGAAAGGTTCCAGAGTTCTTTGCTCGCCATCGAGACCCTCTGGCGGCAGGGGTGGATGCCATGACACAACGCTGGCGGTTCAACCTAGCCTACGTGTTTCCACCTCTTCCCTTACTACCATGAGTGCTGAAGAAGATCAAGCTATCACCAGTCACGGCGATAGTGGTAGCACCTTTCTGGCCCCGGAGAACCTGGTTCTCCGATCTACAAGAAATGTCAGTGGCAAACCCAATCCGGTTGCAATCCAGGGAAGACCTACTACGTCAAGGTCCAATAGTTCATCACAACCCAGGGCTGTTTGCTTTGACGGGTTGGCTGTTGAGACATCCATCTGGCGGAGCAAGGGACTAGAGGAAGAAGTCATTCAGACTATGCTCAGGGCACGGAAGGCTTGATCATCTAAGTCCTACTATAGAGTGTGGCGCTCTTACATCAACTGGTGCCAAGAGACAGATTCATCTCCAACGGAAGTCAGTCTACCGAGAGTTTAATCTTTTCTCCAGAACGGATTAGACCTAGGTCTAAAGCTCAGTTCCCTCAAAGTACAGGTTTCTGCACTTTCCATACTTTTACAGCACAAGTTAGCTAATGAAGATATACACGCCTTTCTTCAAGGGGTAGCTCCCTTGGTGCCTCTGTTTCGCCTCCCAGTGGCGTGATGGGATCTAAATTTGGTGCTGGAAGCCCTACTAGAACCACCATTCGAGCCTCTACACTCAGTATCGGATACCTGGCTGACCTGGAAGACTGTATTTCTGGTGGCCATTACCTCCACCAGAAGAGTATCAGAAATCGGAGCATTGTCCTGTGACCCTCCTTATCTAACTTTCCATAAGGATAAAGCAGTACTTCGTACGATGCCCACATTCCTTCCCAAGGTGATATCTTCATTCCACGTTAATCAAGACATTGTGGTGCCTTCCTTATGTCCAGAACCTAAGAACGATAAGGAACGGAATCTACACAAACTTGATGTGGTCAGAGCCCTTCGATGGTACATAGACCAATCCAAGTCATTCAGATCTTCACAGACGCTGTTGTAATTCCGTCTGGACCCCGCAGGGGCCAAGCAGCTTTGAAGATGTCGATATCCAGATGGATCTGAGAGCCCATCAAGCATGCATACATTGCTAAAGGCAAGTCACCGCCACAAGGACTTCAGGCGCATTCCACAAGAGCTGTGGGAGCTTTCTGGGCATGGCGGAACTCTGTTCCCTTGGAGCAGATTTGCAAGGCGGCCACTTGGTCGTCTACTCACACGTTTTCAAAATTTTATAATGTTGACACCTTTGCTTCGGCTGAGGCTTCACTTGGACGTAGAGTGCTGCAATCAGTGATAAAATAACTGAACCACTCTATACAGGCTCACTCCCACCCTGCTGTGTTGGGACTGCTTTGATAAGTCCCCATCAGTTCCTGTGTCCCCCTAAGACGACAGAGAAAACAGGATTTTTGTACTCACCGTTAAATCTGTTTCTCTGTAGTCGAAAGGGGGACACAGGGCTTCCCGCCCTTGGCGAGCTTTTGTTCATTGACCATTTTGGTTTGAGTGAACACTTCTCTGTTTTACAGTTCTGCCTGTTATGAGTTTTGTATTTTGAGAGTTATAAGTTCCGTTAGCAGCTTTGGAATCAACTGAATAGGATTGTACTGAGGGTGGGTTAATCCTGACCCGGCACGCCCACACAATTCATTCAAGTGTCCTGCCTCCTGGAGGATGGAGCTTAACCCCATCAGTCCCTGTGTCCCCCTTTCGACTACAGAGAAACAGATTTAACCCTTTCACTGCCAGCTATTTTGTCCAAAATGGAACATCTACTGCCAAGCAGTTTTTAGACATTTTGTACTCTTTTGCTTTAAGGGCCTTTCCTGGGGTGGTGTTTTAGTTAACCCAAGAAAACCATATATGGTTTTTTTTGGACAACCTGAGCTTTCACAATATGCTAGAATTTTGGGGAAATTCCACCCCTGTACAAAGATATGGGCTTCTAAGTGTA
>CM044443.1:135792590-135803776 GCA_024363595.1 Xenopus borealis | reverse complement strand
AGAGCCAGGCATACAATCAGAGAGCCAGGCATACAATCAGAGTGCCATCCATTTCTCTGTAGTCGATAGGGGGACACAGGGGACAGCTGGGGTTAAGCTCCACCCTCCAGAGGCAGGACACTTGAATATTAAAAGGGGGCGTGCCCTGTTGGTGGCTTAACCCGGTGCTACGCCAACCTTGTCAGTTTGTACCAAAGAGACTGCTGAATAATATGGTAGATAATGAAAAACTTAAAAACTCTGAAAATTAACTGGCAGAACAGTAACTCAGGGAAAATTCCCTCATGGACCAACGTGGTCAATATCTCGTTGCGGGGAGGGAAGCCCTGTGTCCCCCTATCGACTACAGAGAAATGGATTTAAAGCAGCCCCCAGCGAGAGATTTGACACCTATTGTACTACAGACTGCAATACCTTACGGCCAAAGGAAGCCTCTGAGGATGAGAAGGTATCTAGTCTGTAAAATATGGTGAATGTACGATCAGGTGGCCGCTCTGCAGATCTGATCCATGGATGCCGAATTACGCCATGCCCAAGAGGCTCCCATTGACCTTGTGGAGTGAGCTTGTACACCATCCGGTGGTGATTTTCCTTTGGAAATATAGGCCTGATGAAGGAGTTCCTCCAGTCAACGGGCAATGGATGTATTGGATGCTGCCATACCTCGTCGAGGTCCCGTTGGAACGACGAACAGTCTTGGAGAAGTCTAAATCCTTTCAACGTTCTCAAAGTACCATCGAAGAGCTCTGACTACATCCAGATTGTGAATTTGTCTTTCCTTAGAGTTCTTGGGTTCTGGGCACAAGGATGGAACCACAATTTCCTGATTCATGTGAAATGGGGACACGACCTTAGGTAGAAAGGAGGGAACCGTGCGCATAACTGCTTTATCTTTGTGAAAAACCAAGTAGGCTGGCTCGCAAGATAGGACACTGAGCTCCAAAACTCTTCTGGCTGATGAAATCACCACTACCTTCCAGGTGACCACTTGTCGGAGATAGATCCCAGGGGTTCGAAAGGTGGATCTAATAAGGCCTCCAGAACTAGGTTGAGGTCCCTTCCTGGTACAGGGGGTCGGAAAGGTGGTGCCAGGTGGGCCACTCCCTGCAGAAACGTGTGGACTGAATCTTCGAAGGCTAATCGTGACTGGAAAAGTGCGGAGAGTGCCGAAACCTGTACTTTCAATGAGCACAGCTTGAGTCCCACCTGAAAGCCACGTTGTAAGAAGGATAGAATTCTCGGGACATTGTACTCAAGAAAGGGCATCTGTGTCTCCTTGCACCAGTTCCAGTAGCTGGCCATACCCTGTGTTAAGCTTTGACGATGTGGTTTTGCGTGATCTTAACGATGACCTCTTCGGCTATGCCTTGCCGGATGTCTGCTTCAATAGCCATCCTGTCAAAGCAAATAACCCCAGGTTGTGGTGGAGTATGGGCCCCTACACGGTACCACAATCACGGTGAGGTTCGAATGTCTGATCTTTTTGAGAACCCTGGGCAACATTGGTAGAGGGGGGAAAATGTAGGCTAGATTGAAGTGCCAAATTTGAGTCATGGCATCCACCCCCACTGCTAGAGGATCCCGCGAGCGTGCGAAGAACCTTGTCACCTTGCGGTTGGTTCTGGAGGCCATCAAGTTGATTTGTGGCAGTCCCCAATAACTGACCAGCAGAGAGAATACCTCCGGATGCAGTTCCCATTCTCCCCGAGGTAGCTGATTTCGGCTGAGAAAATATGCCTTCGTGTGGTCTACTCCTGGGATATGTATGGCCGACAATCTTACGAGGTTGGTTTCTGCCCACCTCAAAATCTGTTGAGCCTCCACTAGCGCTGCCTTGCTGCGGGTTCCTCCCTGCATGTTTATGTATGCGACCGTGGTGGAATTGTCGCTCTGTACTCTCACTGCTCTTGTCTGTAGTTGGCACGTCCAGTGATGGAGAGCCAATCGTACTGCTCTTAGTTCCAGTATGTTTATGGATAGTTTTGTTTCGTACCGAGAGATTGTTCCAAGTCGCCCCTCAACCTTGAAGACTGGCATCTGTTGTTACGATGGTCCGATCTGGAGACTCCCAGGATTGGCCCCTTGAGAGATTGTCTTGTTGAAGCCACCATTGCAGGGAGTCGTTGTGTGTCGTAGCATGATCTTCTGAGAGGCCCTCCTTTCCAACAGGAAAGGATGTTGACTTGTAGTGGTCGGAGGTGTATTTGTGTGAATGGGACTGCCTCCATGGAGGACACCATTGACCCCAATATTCTCATGGCGAGTTGTACCGTGGGATACTGAACTGATAGATCAAATTACGAGATCAAGTCAAACAACTACTGTTTGTTTAGTGGCAGTGTCACCCGCTGGGTGAGGATGTTGAACTCCAGTCCTAGGAATGTCATCTGATGGCTGGGTACTAGGTTGGATTTGTCCCAGTTGATGGTCCAACCGAAGCCCTGAAGTAGGTGTATCGCCTTCTGAAGGTCTGATATGCCCTTCTCCTTTGTCCTGGACTTGAATATGAGATCGTCTAGGTAGGAAGTCACTGAAATTCCCTGAAGACGTAAAGACGCTGCCGTTATCGACAAATTTGGTAAAGACTCTGGGTGCGGACGAGAGTCCGAATGGGAGGGCCACAAACTGGTAGTGAGTTTTTGAAGGCAACTCTCAGAAAGTGATGATGGGGTGGCCATATTGTGATGTCTCTCTCTGATATCGAGAGACATCATCAGTTGGTCTGGCTCCATTCCCCGAATCACGGATAGTATGGTCTCCATCTTGAAGCGTACAGATTGTATGTATTTGTTGAGACACTTCAAGTCGAGTACTGGTCTGAATGATCCGTCTCTTTTGGGGACGAGAAAGAATTGGAGTAGAACCCAGAGAATTTCTCCAACTTGGGAACTGGTACGATCACGCCATTCTGTTTCATGCTGTCTATACATTCTAAAAATGCTTGAGCTTTGGATGGAGTGATTGGAAGTCTGGATATCAGGAACTTCCTGGGGGGATGGGAGGCAAAGTCGAGCAGGAGCGCAGGGGTGAAGCTCGTAGCGGCGCGCTGGTTTCGGCGCAAACTTGAACAAAATGGCGCCCATGGAACGCATGTATGCAATCCACCTGAGGCACACGATAGCGCCGACGACAGAGCCCTCACCAATGCGCCTGTGTGCTACTGAACAGACACGAAAACTGTCCAACCCACCTCCCGGGCCAGACCTAGGCCGTGGGAGACGAACAAAGGCTGGCACCCACCAAGAGACGGCCACCAAGGAGACCCTGCACACCTGAGTGGGGGGGGGGAAAGAGTGCGAGTGCGTTAAGAGCTTACGCTCTGATTACTCACATAGCCCATACCAGTCCTTCATCAGCACCATGAGGTGGAGTGGGTGGTCGCTATAGCCCACAGGCTAGGCATGGACCCCGGTATGCTCCCATGAAGGGGGGTCGCCCGTGGGCACAAATAACTATGTGGCTGGAGGGAACCCCTTGTTATCCATCTTCATGTGTGAAGAACGTCCTACCTCCTAGCAGGACACTTGAAAAACTGACAAGGTTGGTGCAGCACCGGGTTAAGCCACCACCAGGGCACGGCCCCTTTTAATTATTATTCAAGTGTCCTGCCTCCGGAGTAAAGCTTAACCCCAGCTGTTCCCTGTGTCCCCCTGAGACGACAGAGAAATAAATGTTAATAATAAAATACACTTGCTGGTAAATTCACAATATCCACAAATTCCTCCCTTCTCTGAGCCACTTGCTGCCGATTACTAATTATATGGAGAGGGCTACATTTGTCTGCCCCTTTATTTCACCCACCCCCAAGTGATGTCACAACCAGCCCCAGACCCGACCAGGTGATGATCACACATGTATAGAACTCATTGCACAGACACAGAAAACAGCGTTACCTTTAGCAAAATCACAGATTCCGGAACAATTCCTAGATTCCCCAGAGTGGCTGCATCATCGCTCAGGATCTTTCCTTCTATCGACAGGTTCTGATCAAATGGAGCCACAGAGAATGCATGCATAATCTGCCCCAGAACACAAGGGAAGAAGAGACTGCTATTAGTCATAATCATAATACAGCAATCCAGTCCAGCCCACAAATATACTAACAGTAGTGTAAACACACAGTATGGTATGGAGGGTGTGTGTGTATTTGCTGAATTTTCATTTGGAGGAGTTAAACTTGATGGACGTTGCCTTTATTCAAACCAATTTAACTATGTAAACACCCAGAACTGCTGAAACAATAAAAGTGGCATTTAAAAATGAACATCTAATGAAGCAGATGTGTAAATGGAATTCCCAAATTCCTTGCTACCACTATAACCCTCAGAGGAGAAGGAAGGGGCATAACAGACTGCAGCTTGGATACATTACCTGAATTTTAAGTTCCTTTAGGGTCTGATTGGCAGAAACCAACAAGGCCCTCTCCCCCCGCACTTTCCTATGCCGAGTGCTTCGTCGGACCCCCTGCTGTTTCTGAGTAGACACATGCCCTTGGGCGGACAACTTCTGTTTTTTAGCCGTTCCATTCACCTTAAATGAAAACAAGGGAAAGTGATAAACGGCAAGACACACTGTCGCTTTAACAAGCCAAGTTTCAGTTATTATTCGTGTGTGTGAGATGAGAGGGTCTCCAGCAGAGATGGCAGGAGGATAGCCGCAGAGAGTGATACAGAGAGTTTAGAAGTTGGGCAGAGAACAAATCCCATCAGTTCATAGGATTGTGTGAAATACCCAGCACACTTTAGGGACAGGCAAATATCACAGGGAATCTCCCCAGGTGCCACTGCTCTAAGGCTTTGGTTACTAAAAGCTACAGAGAATAAAGGAGGCAACAAGAATTAAGAACCTGATTAAAGTCAGGGTCACTTTCCCCATCTGCTCTGGGCTCCTCTTTCTCGTCCTCCGGGTCAGAACTGCTCACATTAAGCTCCGGTGCCACCTCCTTCATTACCTTTAGTACAAAAATGGAAGGGGGTCAGTGGCTGCTTAAGTACTTACCTGTAACAAGCCCTCGGCTGTACTAACCAAAGCCTCACCTTCTTCCGATCCACCACTTTATGAATGTAGATTGTGGCCTGTGCATATTCCCGCAGATCCCTCTGCTGCTGACACAACAATCCTTCCCTGCAGTCCGGACACAGCTCTGCAACAAAAAAACCATATACCCGGGTCACTCAAGCAGCTCAGCATTATTAACACATTGCCAGAAAGTGTTTATTTCAAGTAGTAGGAAACCTCTATTCCCCTAGTGCTTTACCACTAGCTGGCAGTGAGAGAAGTAT
The DNA here is from genome assembly GCA_024363595.1 of Xenopus borealis. NCBI lineage: Eukaryota > Metazoa > Chordata > Amphibia > Anura > Pipidae > Xenopus > Xenopus borealis. The sequence goes on along the minus strand of CM044443.1, from coordinate 135,798,494 downwards.
GATCGTGTCCATGCCGACAGTAAGGGCCAGCAATCTAGAAGGTGCAAGAGAGAAATAAGCTGCTGTATTCACAAAATAATTGATATTTTCTAGTAGGACACACAGCTCTGAAATAGTCCAATTCCTGCTTTTGGGCTGCTCTCTTTCCCATGGTCAAGCAGGACTAGTTCTCACTACTTCCTCAATTAAAGAGCATTGATTCTCATGGCAGTTCTTTCCCATTGTGGAAGTTTCAGAATGGACATGGCAAAGTGAGCAGCCCAGGAGTAGGACACACAGAACTTCTGGATCTGGTTTAATACTAAGGGCAAACTGAACTCACACAGCCATGAAGAAGGACGATCTAATTTATGTGACTGAATAAGAATATACTAATAATATACTAATAAGGACTCGGCTTATAGTTAATCAATAGAGGACGGCTAAGACTAAAATTCCACCTACTGGGGTCGGATTCATAGTCCACAGAGCAGGTCCCGTCCTCCCTGGTTACAACTATTCGGCTGATTTTGATTGTGTGATCAACAATAAAGAGTTTTTGGATGGCGTCCCATTCTGCAGGCCATATGAGAGCTATACTGTGCAGAAAAAAAAGACACAGACGGCCCATTAATCAGTGAGGTCAAGAAATTCAGGGTTTTTGGAAAGCTTGGGGTGGGGTGAAAACACATGGCATGAAATTATAATAATGATGGAAAAACTCACAGTCTGAAGTCCTCCTTGGTCATGTTGGAAAAAGCAATCATGAGACCCCCGTGCGGGCAGAGAAGAAGACTGTTCCCTATAGACATCACAGGGTTGCTCTTTGTGGGTCTCCTAAATCAAAGCAGAAATAGAGAAATCGGTGAATATAAAGGTAATGTTCCAAGACAAACAACAGGGAAACAAGGAAAGAATTCATGGGGCAGATAATGGAGTTACCTAATGAACTTCTTCCATTCTTCCACAAAGAACTGAGACACAACGAAGAGATCGGACGTTTCCTACGGGACATTGGGAGACACGTTAACCAGACCATTACTTCCATTTCTACAACATGAGGCCATTGCTAGGGCCCCTTTAATAAACAGTGTAAAGAAGAAAGTGCAAGAGCAACACACCGGATCTCCCACACACTTATCTTTGCTCGTGAGGACCATAAACATATTGTCAGTCATTCTCTGGGCCTCATTGGATCACAAGAAGAAAAGCCACAAAGCAGGTACAGTAGGATTGACAAGGGACAATATAGGACCCCCTAACACTAGAGTAGCCATGCAGAAAGTCATCCTATAGAGAGGCAGTGTAATACCTGAGGCCAGCTCCCCAATATCGGTCTGTTCTTGTCTTGAAACAAGTTTGAAAGTGCAGACTTCTGGTCATTTGCCATCATCTTATGCAGAGCTTCATGTCTCTCCCCTTCCTGCTCCAGAACCTGAAAGAAAGAGAGCAATTACTTGCAGGAGCCTACAATAAAAATGAGTGTCTCTACAGTCAACTCCTCCACACATGCCTTGGGGGAAATAAAGGTAATGAGGGCTACAGGAGCAGATAGGAGAAGTTGTACATATACAAACCTTGCAGTGGGAGCAGGACTCCTGGCTGTGTCGGAACTCGGGGGCTACGGGAAAGTATTCCTTCAGTTTGTACCAGGCTGCTTCAGAGATCAGCCTCCTCTCACTCTCAGAAATGCTCAGCCCCCCTGCAATACACACAGAGGAATCTGCTCAGCCAATGAAATGGAAAGGTTTGGAACATGGGTCAGTTTAATGTATTTTATAGAACTCCTTGCGGTTTACAAAAAAACTCACTGTGCTGACAAATAATATCTTCATTAAATCCAAGCTCAGAATCCGTCTCCTTCTTCTCCTCGTCTATCCCCTCTATAGAGAAACAAGAGAGAAAGACGTTAGCAAAAGGAGGAGGCCCAAGACCATTGCCCAGCCCCGTTACCAACTGTCATCTTACCCTCACTGCTCTTCTGGGCTTCTCCATTTACTTTCCAGTCTCCGTGAGCAAATTCCTCTTCCTGCTGGTCGAGCTGCTCGGTCGCCAACTGACGCCAGCGGCGCAGCGAGCTCTTTCCAATCCAGAAGCCTTCAGTACTGGAAAATCATTTGCACCGTTAATCACTTCCCTGTAATTACACTTTCCATTTAACTCATCACGGTTTGCCAAGTGTTCTTCTGATATGGTTTAAACAATAAATCTGAGGCAGGGCCTTGAACCCCAACTGGGTTTTTCCTACAGAGCTAGGATAGAATACAAGTTAAAAGAAGGTTCTGATGGAGCTCCTATTTCATTAAAATGTGATTCCATAATTTGTCCCAATCCAGACTGATTTAATTACTAGTGGTTTCTGGTATCTGCTTCATATAACCATAAAACCCCATCAAACTACCTAAACAAGTTCCCTATGGAAAATGCATTACACTGGGGCAGTGATGCCCAACCAATGGCTCTGGTACAACATGTTACCCACCAACCCCTTGGATGTTGCCCCCAGTGGCCTCAAAGCAGGTGATTATTTTTTAAAGCGCAGGCTTGGAGACAAGTTTTGGTTGCATAGAAACCAGGTGTATTGCCAATTGTTGGCTTTCAGTCTGCATATGGGCTACCGAACAGCCAATCACAGCCCTATTTGGTACCCCAAGGAATAGGTTTCATGCCTGTGCTGCTCCCCAACCTGGTTTACATTTGAAAGTGGCCAACAGCTTAACGACTGGGGACCCCTGTACTAGGTAGTAAGCAGGTGCCTGACCCTGATCACACCTCTACTACACAGATTATTTCAGCAAGAACACACAAATCATTCAATTCCGTCAGATGCAAGGGGTCACACTACTGTCTGCTACTTTCCCAGGCAGAGAATCAGAGCTCTGTACCTGAGTAAGTACTGGGTGGAGATAGGATTCACTTACCCAGGGGGAGGTTCTCAAATAAATAATAATAATTACAAATGAGACCCACAGATGGACAGATTTTAAGACTAAGCGTAAGTAACATTTTACCCACAGTTCAGGGAACAGAAGTGAATAGATTACCTCTCCACTGGAAGTTTAACCATATTAGTTATAGATTTGTAATCTTCATTCAGTTGGTTCTTCAAGCGTAAAACTCTGCATCTTTCCACCACACAGTCTTTGCAGAGAGAATTGGCTATAAAAGGGGATAAGTAAGATACATTGGGTGGGTGAGCATCAGTCTGCTGAGCAATCCTAAACAGAACAGTGAAAAAGTTGAAGTTCCCTCATGAGTTGCCCAATGTATAAGCCCTGTAGCATCATCTCCAGGGTGAGCACAACAATCCCTGCATCCTGATACTTTCCTCGTATTCCGTTTACTGCTCCTGGGCAGCCCTCCTTCCCAAGATCAACATTAGGGGCAGGGAATGGGCTAGCTCCAGGTTTCATTTGTTACTCTTTTGACCAGGCCCGGACTGGCAATCTGTGGGTTAGGGCAAATGCCAGAGGGGCTGCTATAAGGTGCCATAGAAAGTCAGTATTTAGTGGCTGGTGGGGGCTGTTTGGGCCTCTATGTGGGCTGATTGGGCCTCTGTGTACCTGAAATGCCAGGGCCTATTTTGATTCTCAGTCCAGTCCTGCTTTTGACCAGCCCATAAATAGATCACTGCACTTTAACCCTTGGAATCAGTGTAACGGGACACAAATGTGTTGAGTTTAAAGTCCAGCCTGTGCGACTATGGGAAAGAGATGCCCAGCTATGGAGCTAACTGCTAAATGGGTGGTTCCATAATAAAATGGGCTCGAGGTCGATCCCCAAATGTATTTGCTCACTGGTTACTGGGGACACCAGACCTGAGCTCACCAGTCATACGAGGCCCCCCGCTGTATCTCTTGTAGAAGATTTCTGCTGCCTGCTGAGATATTCGCTTCACAAGGGAGATCTTATCAGGGTGCAGCCTCCCATGAGAACACAGACACTTGGAGTTGTCGATGGGTTTGGTGGGGGCCGATTCATCGAGCCATTTCTGGAGCCACTCCAGGGGCACAAAGTCGTAGGCACAGTCTGAAACAATCAAGAGAATCACAGAAAGAGAAGATGTAACGATGCAGAAACACTCCTGACACACACAGGTTAAATCATGTAGGATTAGTTACAATTAAAGGGATACAGTCATCACGTGACACACTGTTTAATCATATTTCAATTTAAACATCACCAGAAATAAATTAATAAATATATATACCAGATTATTTCTGTGTATGTGGGTGCAGGGTCAAGTAATGTACAGAAATCTACCCGCAATTTGTGGTAAATTAAATCGTTTTTATTATATTGTACATGTTATACATCAGACGTTTTGGCCCACGTTAGGGCCTTTTTCAAACCACAAATTGCAGTGTGGATCCTTGAGAAGATTTCTGTGCATTACTTGACATTGCACCCACTTACACAACTGAATAAATAAATAAATATATATCTATATATATATCTATATATATATATCTATATATATATATATATATATATCTATATATCCTGCCTTTTACTCTTCCTTTGTAAAATCAATCCCAGGCATCTCCAGATAAGACGTGCTGCAAATGCAAATCATCCCCCTTACATTTCTAAACATTGCTTTCAGGCACAAGAAATCTGATGACGGTATACCTTTAAGTAAAATGTTTTAGGGCTGGGGCAGAGAGGGAGATTCGGGGGCAGATTCTGTTGCCTGGCAATTAATCGCTGGCGACAATTTCCCCGAACTGCCTTCTCCCTGTCCTCCGCTTGTTTAAATGAAAAAGCGCCGGCGCCAATACACATGCGGCGATTTCCAGAATCGCCCGAAGTTTCCTCGCGAAGCAACTTTGTGCGATCCCGGAAATTGCTGCGCGTGCATTGGCGCTTTTAAATTTAAACAGGCGGATGACGGAGAAGGCAGTTCGGGGAGATTGTCGCCAGCGATTAATCGACAGGCGACAGAATCTCCCCGTCTGCACCAGCCGTAAAGGAGAACTAAAACCCTCGAATTTGAATTTTAGTAAATCGGCCCCTTAGAGTTGAAATATTTCTGGTCAGGTGATCTCTGAGGCAGCACACAGACCAATGGGGGTTCATCAAGGCAAGAGATGTAAAAGGTCAATATTTACTTAAATATATATATACCAGTTTGGTAAGATTCTTAAATATGTCACTTAATTTGATATACACATTTTTAGGGGTATAGTTTTCCTTTAATTGTATTTCAGCAAATATAAATGTTTTCAGACATTTGTGCAATATCCATTCTATTGGCAGATACTTTTCCCCTTGTGCCTGTGACACAGACATTATAAAGCCAAAGTGCCTGGGACAGAACAGTTGCAGTCTCTTATATATGAACACTATACACATATACAGGACATATGCCCATATTACACAGTTGCCTCATATACAGGCAACACATTACAGTTACAGCACATACAGGCTACAGCCGTGCACTAATGGAACACTATATACAGACTCTAACCCCACGCACTTAGTCTAAATACTTGCCACAGCCCTGTGTAAAAGATGCAGCAACACATGTATACAAATTGCACCCCCCCCTCCCCAAAATGACCCCATTTACTGCTCACAGCCCCATGTTATGTTAATCCATATAAAGACTACAGCCAACTAACATTAGTTACCCCTATAAAGGCTGCGGCCACATGTAAAACATCAATTACCACATTAATAAAAAAACATTGGCTCATATAACATTGCAGTCCCGCCACATACAAATGCAGTTAAACAGTTACTCCTATGCCAAGATTTAGGCTGCAGCACCACCTAACAGTCACCCCATGTAAAGGTAAAGGAACAGTTCAGTGTAGAAATAAGAACTGGGTAAATGTATCTAATATAGTTAGTCAGCCAAACATTTAATGTATAAAGGCTGGAGTGAGTGGATGTGTAACAGAACAGAACACTACTTCCTGC
>CM044443.1:135674716-135693752 GCA_024363595.1 Xenopus borealis | reverse complement strand
CTAGAAGGTTGCTGTGATGTCACTTACTGTTCTAGAAGGTTGGCATGATGTCACTTACTGATCTAGAAGGTTTGCATGATGTCACTTACTGATCTAGAAGGTTGGCATGATGTCACTTACTGATCTAGAAGGTTGGCATGATGTCACTTACTGATCTAGAAGTTTGGCGTGATGTCACTTACTGATCTAGAAGGTTGGCATAATGCCCCTATTAACAAATCCTGGAATACAAACGAAGGGAGTCTCTCACCTCTCGGAACACAATCTCAAAGGTTTTGCTCTCACGGGGTCGGATCTCGGGTTGATAAGCCACAAGAGTGATGTCATTGCCCTGAAAGTAAATAAATAAGAGGATTCTGTTATTCCTGCACCACTAACCAAATTAACTGGCCACACCCTGGGCACCCAAACAGCCTTTCATTCCCTGATGGGAGTCACATGGGATTTCAGGCTGCAGGGGATTATGGGTGAATTCACTTTATCCCTCCCCTACTGGATCCACTCTGTGATGGGACCGACTCCTTACCGTGATCTGCACATCAGCATCGGGCAGAGCGGATCCCCTGACCCCGGCGTTGTAGGTAAGTGAATATCGGAGTTTCCCACCATATGACGCGACCTGAACAAACGAAACACCGGCATTAATAAATATGAATTCCTGTTCATTTAAATACAATTATTCCCCCATTATGTCCCAGTCTGACCCAAAACACTACACCCAGGGGGGCACTGCCCCACTATATATATAACATGGGGCACAGGAGGATGATGAAGAGAATTTGCCAGTCGGAATGCAAACACCCCCGTTACCTTGTCCCCCAAGAAAGCCTTGGGCAGCTGCCAGTAGAAGACCCCTTCTGGGAGCAGAGAGAAGCCCTTGTAGACAAGAGAAAACTGATATAGAGACGGGGAGAGAAGGAGACGACACGTTAATGGAAACACCGCGAGGGCCACAAATAGTCGGTAACACACGGTTGCGCCTTCTGATTCCCAGAAATGGCGACAGAAAAACTCCAAACAGCATGCAATGAGGGGGCACAGACACCCCAACACTGGGGCAATATCTCATGTTTTATTCCAATAGAGACCACACATGGGAAAACCTTCTACTGAACGGCATAAAAAAACGAGGGTTCCCCAAGGAGGTCGTCTCCATATTGTATCCAACACAGGGGCGACATGGAGAGAGGCAAACCCATACAGGGCACCCAGTCTATTGGCATAGAGTTTAGTGGCGGGTGGTCTCCATGCAGGGGGCACAGCACACAACACTGGTACCTTCTCAGACCCTCTCAGTCTCGTCGTTTGAGGGAAAAGGAAGTTGGTGGAATCTTGTGCCGGAGAGTGCGGCGGAGAATCTCCACTTGGAGCCTTTAGTTATTGAAAGAGGTGGTTAGGCCAGTGCCACCCATTGCCCAGGGGCTACTCACCCTCTACAATGGGCAGAAACCAAGCCATGAGCCCAGAGCTACCATATCAAACCCATATACAATGGCCTCCCACTCTGGTCCAACCACTACCCAACCCAGACACTGTCACTCCTACTACATTGTGCCTACCTCAAGGCTGGCCTGCTGATTCCTGGCGTGCCCAGGTGGGCCAGACTCCGGGAAAGAGCGAGTGTTGGCACCAGACTGGGTCATGGGATGTTCTCTAATCGGATGAGGAAGCTCTAACCAAGCAGCAGGGGGACCAACATAGGAGGCAGGAGGAGGAATTGGGGTTCCCTGGGATGCATTGTGGGTAGTACTGGGGGGAGAAGTCTTAGGAAGAGATGCAGAGGAGAGGCCGGAAAGAAGATTCCAAATTTCACTGTCAACTTGTTTCTGTTTTTCATCCATCTGCCAATCAACATGTAGGATTGGGGGTCCGACAGGAACAACAGGAAGAGGGGGGCAAGGAATAATGGGAAAAGGAAAAGAAAAATGTGGGAAAGGAAATAAGAAATACAATAAAATCAGGAAAAAGGAAAATGAGAAATCAGGATATATTGAAGAAATGTGTTTAAAAACAAGGAAGTACTGGAAGAGGAGGAAGTAGGAAGCATTGGACATAAACAGGAAGCAACAGAACAAACAAGGAAATGGGCAAGAAGGGAAGAATTAGGGAAGAAATCAAGTAGGAGAAGGAAATATGAGAAACAAATAACTTAGAAGCAGGAAGAAACAAAGGAATGGGATAAAACAGGAGGAAAATATTAAGAAAAGTGGAAGAAATATGAGGAATAATGAATTAAAAGACAACAAAAAGGAAGGGTAAGGAAAGGAAGATTAAGAGAAAACTGGAAAGAATAGGACAAAATAAAGTTTGAAGAACAGACATAAACTCCAGGAAAAGATGGAAAGGGAAAGAGGAAACAAAAACAGAAGGAACACGAGAGACACGGGAAGTACTGGGGAAATAGGAAGGGAGAAAGGAGGAAGCAGTGGAAGAAACATAAGAACAGATTTGGGAAGTAGAGAGAACCAGGAAGTTACAGACAAACAGGAAGAAAATGGAGGAACAGGAAGGAGGAAGAGAAAAAGACAATTATTACAGGAAATACACAGTGGAAGAAGCATGAGAAGGAAGAGGAAAAGGAAGTGGAAATATGAAACAGGAGGAAGGAAGAATTTGGCAACAGACAGAAATGATTTACAAGGAAGTGGAAGGAATATGGGGAAGAAGAACAGAGACCCTCAGTGACTGCTGATACACTGGGTGCTGGGGGGCAACGAGCATTTGTGGCTACTGACTCTCAGACAACTACCTTGGCCTGACGGCGGAGGCGAGTGCGGGTGGCAGGAGACTCCTCCATTTGCCCAGATGCCACCTTCTTCCTCAGTTCCTCCTCACTCAGGGAAGAGTCGTTCTGCTGGAGGGACACGGCCGTCACAACCCCCCTGCAGTGTCACCTCTGCACATGCCCCGCCCCACCCTGGGCCCCACCCAACAGGGGCAAACACCACAGCAAATGCTCTCAGCAATGGGTTTAGTGGAGAAGTTTTCCCAAGCCCTGGGGCAGGCGCATGCACAATATCACTAAATCTCCACCCACAGAGCCTGAACAACCAATCACAACGTCACACAAGCCCCACCGGGGTAAATTTGCAGAAGAGCACAATTTGCCCCCGTGATCTGCCCCAGAACCCAAGCACATGACATTTTAGTAGCAGAACCTCTCCCGGGGGGGGGAACTCACAGAATATGACAAGAACAAGAACTCCATGCGTATAACCCACAATTCCATTACATGCGAGTTACAGCATTGCATTAGTGCCAGAGTGTGCCCCCTGCCCATACAAACACATGGGGCAAATATACCAAGGCCAGACACGGGCACTGTGATTATGAGCTGGATAATGGGGGGTCGCATAACCACAGTCAAACCCAGAAGGAAACCCCCGTGCAGCGCTACCTTGTGTGCACGACGCATCCGAGCAAAGTACATCTCCCGCTGCGACGGCGCAATAAAAAGGGAAGAAAAGGACAGAGAAGCATTGAGATGTGCCCATTTACTGCCCCCTGTGGGATTCAGACTACACAGGCTTCACATAGAGCAAACTGAGCATGTGCAGTGCCGCTGACACACAAAAGATGGAATAACAAGGTCCAAGATGGCGAGCTGCTGGGGCAACCGGATGTGATTACTGTACTGTAATTACATATAATACAGTATTCCCAGTGCATTGTAGCTTTAGTTGTCCTTTAATTCAGCTGCGTCCTACCTTATCTCCCTGATACCCCTCGGGAAGCTGCCAGTAGTAGGACTCCTGTCCCAGCTGATCCAATGAGCTGTGGGTGAGTTGGGGGCCGTGTCTGGACATTTCCACCGTGAAGCCGGAAGTGATGCGGGAGCTGTGCTGGCGATTCACCAGAGCAAAGTTCTGGAAGTTTCCAGGAAGGAATGGGGTGGAAATCTGATATAAAAGGGGAACAAATGAGTTTGTTATTAAGTCCTAGTTAAAGCGGCCCCAGGCGTCTCCAGCCGTCGGTGTTGTATCGGGTCTCACCAGCTCTCGGTGGTAAGTAGAACTGCTGCACTGCTGGGTCACCCCCATACAGAAACAGGACAGGCAGCCCTCGGGGTTCTCCGTGCTCAGGTGGAAGTGATGGGGGCGGCAAGTCCCGCAGGAAGAACCTTCTACATTGGGCTAAAGGCAAAGTAAAGACCATTCATTGTGGGTGGGGCAACATAGTAAAGCTGAAAAAGAAATGTCTCTATTCGCTGGGAGTCGAGCAGAAACTACTTGCAGGGAAGCACAACTACATTTACACAACTATGTATAATACTACTATATAAATACTACTACTATACACACTTGCGCTACTCACTTTGCACTCGCACTGTCGCCGGGAGTCGCACTTATCACTGACGCTGCCACGCAGGTCACATGGGCACGAGCTGCTTCCGTCTGCTGGAAGACACAAGAGCTCGCAGTCAGGGGAGGTTGCAGGAAACCCATTAGAGGGGCAAATAATGAGAGGGGGGGGGTATATACCTGTGCAGGGCTGCCCTCGTGCTGGCTCTCCTCTGTATCCCGGGGCGCATCTGTATGGAAAAGTACAGGACTGTCAAGGTCAAGTGTTCATTAAAGGGGAAGTAAAACTTTTTTCAGGAGGTAGAGCTCCGGCAGGGTCTGGGCGCTCTTTAACACAGAAGGGGTGGCGCTGTTCCATTGCTGTCTATGTAGGAATCAGGTGGAAAGCGGTACTGCATGTCTGTCATCTGAATGGCCAGGCCTGGATTTGTGGAGAGACCACCTACGCCCGGGCCTAGGGGGCATGATTTAGGGGGCGGCATGTTACCCAGCCACACCCACATTGGTTCAGAAATTTCCCACGTGCCACTTCCCATTGCTCCGTCCTGATGATGAAAATTTGAGCAAATAAAAGGGAGGGGACAGGGGCGACAAACAACAGTGGGTCTAGGGGTGCCCGCTAGGTAAGTCCGGCCCTGTGATTGGCAAAACATTTGGAATGAAGAAAGAGGGGCACCTTTCACACTGGCGTCCGGCATAACCAACGGGGCAGGAGTCACAAGTGGGGAGTCCGTCTCTGTCCAAAAAACACGTCCCAAAGTACCTGCAGGGGAACAGGGAGAGGCAGATAATGAGGGTGCCAGCGCTTCTCAGCTGGGTGGGCACAAGCTGGCGCTCCAGTTAACCCTTACTGTGCCACTGGTGCCCAAGTTACTGGCAAATCTACTGCCCCTGAATGAGTACACTCTGCCCAATGACCCCCACCCCCGGGTATCCCTGTGGCACATACTGGGCAGATGTTCCCTGGCATGGGCAAGGCTGGCAGTCTCCAGCGGTTCCGCGGGTGGGGTCCCCGTAGAATCCCGTCTTGCACTTCTCACACTTGGTGCCCTCAGTATTGTGCTGGCAGCTCTGGAACAAGAAGGACAGGGGTGTCAGCTGATTGGCACCATTTCTCCCTCACCCCCTGCAGCTAAAGCTTTGCACCCACCAGACATTCGCCAGTTTCCCCATCACATTCAGACGAGTGCCCCCCACACTGGCAGCGCTCACAGGTGCCCAGGTACAGCCCAGAGGTGGAGCGGGTGTATCCGGTGTCACAGTCCTGCAGGGAACACAGACTGGAGAATGAACTGACAAGTAATCAAATAGACAATCTGCAAGGGTGCAACTCCCTGAACCTTCCCTGCTAATCTGCATTCCCAGCTGAGCCCCTAAAAATAAAACCAAACCTTAACCGATAAAACAGCCCCCCCGATTACAGTAACCCCCATATTTATTTATTTATATAGAAATAATAACATGGTCTCATCACTCCGTCCCTTTTAATCATCTTTGGCACTGATTCCCTTTATTTCCTGTTCATGGGCTGTTCTCTTTCCCAAGGTCAGGAATGAACCTCCCTCTAAGTAAATGTACCAAAGAACAGAAAAATCTCCATGGATAACGAAAAAGTCCAGGAGATAGAAATACCCCCCTATCTGACCATGGGAAAGAGAGCAGCCCTGGAGCAGGAAGTACAGAGAATCAGAGCTCTGTACCTGGGTAAGTACTGGGGGAGATTGGATTCACTTACCCAGGGGGAGGTTCCTGAGGTCTGACCATGGGAAAGAGAGCAGCCCAGGAGCAGGAAGTACAGAGAATCAGAGCTCTGTACCTGGGTAAGTACTGGGGGAGATTGGATTCACTTACCCAGGGGGAGGTTCCTGAGGTCTGACCATGGGAAAGAGAGCAGCCCAGGAGCAGGAAGTACAGAGAATCAGAGCTCTGTACCTGGGTAAGTACTGGGGGAGGTTCCTGAGGTCTGACCATGGGAAAGAGAGCAGCCAAGGAAGGACAGAGAATGGCACCATGTTTTTATCCCTATTGTACTTATCCTTTCCCAATAGACTCTATAAATATACTCAATACTTTATAAATATAGAAAACAGTCAATGGCCTGCATGTCCCAGGTATAAAGAACTTTAAGCTGAGTTATGTAGGGTGATACATGTACAAACCTGACAGGAAGGTCCGGTATAACCCGGGGGGCACACACAGTGCTCCACTTCCACTGCCCTCTGCCGATCAGTTGGGAATGGCACCGCGACATCCATGTGAATATTAGAGATCCTACAAAAGCAGAGATTGGGAGAAGAGTCATAAGCCGCATTGGACCTAAAGCCAATAACACAGGGGCGTCTCACTGTTCCCTCACCTGGACTCCACCATCCTCTCGGCATACGAGGAGCGGATCATCAGCAGGTCAATGTCGGCCAAGGCCATCAGCAAGTGCTCCCGGGTGGCATCCTGCCCATCTGCCCGGCGCCATGCCCTCTGCAAAGGAGAGAAAGTTCTAACTGGAAGAGTCTCCACATGGTGACGGGAATATCAGCTTAAAGGTCAAGGCTTAGTTGGGTCGCATCAGATGCCACCAGGGTCTTACCTCACGGAATGGGACAGTGATGGTGATGGGGAAGCCGGGAGCTGTCCTGGTGTTTGACAAGTGTTCCAGGAAGATGCCATTGCCCTGAAGCACCACGTCTGGTTGGTTGTAAAGGGGTTGAGACCCGGCAGGAGCTTCAAACGTGATGGTGTAGCGCAGTTCCCCCCCATAGGACGTCACCTAGAGCACAAATACCCTCAATAAAACCTGGGGTCCATGTCAGAATACATGGTAACGCATAACAGGCAGTATCAACCAATCAGTAGACTGATCAAAAGTAATTTGTGATTGGTTGCTATGGGTAACTACACAGGGGCAATTCAGCCTCTATGTCAGTAACTGGTGGTTCTGGCATGATGTTCTAGATATGGGAGTGGCCACACTGATCGCTTGCTCACCTTGTCGCCCTTAAACCGATCCGGAAGCACCCAGAAATAAACATCTTGAGGGACGTTAAGGAAGTTGCTAAATGTCAGTTCTGAAGGTCCAGTCACCTTGATGCCTCCGCTCAATGTACGAGTGCTGCCGGCATTGGAGATGGTAAAGAGTGCCTGGTCTTGGCTATTGTAGGTGGAGCTAACCTGTTGGTAAAAGCCAAAGAAACAATGTTGCCAATCTAGGAGTCCCCTATGTAGGTCCTGGTTCTATGACCTGCCACCAATCCCAAACCAACAGATGGTCCTGTCTGCTCCAATGGGGAGGTTCTTCTCTTGCATCTGAGTTGTGGTCCAAGTACTGGACATACAGAAATGGAAATACTGCTGCTTGGTGGTGCAGAAACCTCAGTAACAGGGGGGAATGGGCTGTTGACTCTCCCCTACTCCTGGCAGCCACTTACCTGGTCCCGGTTCCAGAAGGAGCTGGAGCACTGTCTGGTGACCCCCATACAGAAACACTTGAGGCAGCCGTCGGGGTTCTTCTCGCTGAGGTAGAAGGTTCCACTTTTACATTCGCTGCAGAAATTTCCTTCAACATGAGCCTGGAAGAGGAGGGGCTTATTAATACATTACATTAAGAGGAGGGGCTTATATGAATAAATGGTGTCAGTGGCTGATCAACTGACCTCAGCTCTATACTTTAAAGTTCATAAAACGATCATCAGGGACCAAACACAACCTCACTCATTGTCCCCGAACCCTTGTTTGTGAGTAAAATGTGCCTTTTGGGAAGTACTTACCTTGCACACACAGGAGCCCTCGCTGGTGCTGAGCGCCCCTTTCACATCACACACGTTCCCTGTTTATACAGAAGAGGAAACAGTTCAGTGGTGGGGGGACCAATCAGTGAACAAGAAGGTGGAAAAATAATAAACTGTATCACGGTTCTCGTGTTCACAATGTGTTGTCTCTCGTTAAGAAACCAATCAGCAAGCGGCTTTTGCACTAACCCAGCAGCTGATTTGCTGCACCCAGTTTAGTAAACGAGTCTCCCAGAATTATGGGTACTCACCGACGGGCTCACATCTTCCTCCAGGCTGCATTGGGCGACCATCATATCCCTCAGCGCATCTGTCAGAGAAGTCATTTCGATTATTTGGGTTGGTGAGTCAACTGTGACTGATTGTGGCCTGGCTGCTGCTTAGCAATCGGCTGAATACTCTAAAAGCCCCATGAATTTGCCACATAAGCACTTGTGTAGACTCTGTCAGGTGCTGGTGGAGTGAGGTTCCCTTTCTGCTTGGCCTCAATATATTGGGCCTCTATATACTCTATATACTCACCTCTCACATCTCCTCCCAGTGTACCCCAGAGCACAACTGTCGCACGTGGGCTGTCCATCCACATCCATAAAGCACGTGTCTGAGAACCTGAAAGATCATCAAATTGTAACCATGTAAGAACCGTAATGCCAGGACCATAAGTATTGGGTTATGAATCAATAGTGACAGAACTCAATGGACATGGAAGAAACAGACATGAGATACAGCAGACTCCCAAGAAGGAACCCAACAGATCCAGTACTAACAGACATAGGACCCAAGACAAGACAATAAAGACCCAACACCCAACATACACAGGACCAAACAAAGACAGACACGCCCAAAAGAGACAGGACCCAATAGAATCATTAACAGATACAGTACCCAAAAGACACAGGTCCCAACAGATATGGTACCAAACAAAGACAGGACCATACAGAAACAAGACCCAAGAGAGACAGGATCCAACAGACACAGCCCCCAATAAAGAGAGAACTTAGAAGACCTAGAAATGACCCAGTAGATGTCACACACAGTATCCAACAGACACAGCCCCCAATAAAGAGAGAACTTAGAAGACCTAGAAATGACCCAGTAGATGTCACACACAGTATCCAACAGACAAAGAGACAAGGCCTGCCAGACCCAACTACAATGGATCCAGTCTCCAATGCCCAGTTTCTAAGCAATGTTACTATAAATAAATACCTGCGTCTTGGGTCGGTGTGTGGACAAGGACATGGCCGGCAAGAATCTGGAATTCCTCTTGTGGGATCCCCGAAGAAACCAGCTTTACACTTGTTGCACTGTGGCCCCTCTGTGTTGTGCTGACAGTTCTTGAGGGTAAACAAATTCAGAAAATGTTACCAGTCCTTAAGTGCAAGGATTTCACATACAACACTCATCGTTACTATAGACTACACTAGAGTGTTGAGGAATCCCATAATAGCTTAGCACAAAGAATATATAGATACACTCACCAGACAATACCCGCTCACAGGATCACAGGAACTGGCATGCCCATTGCAGTTACATCCAGAACACGTGCCAAGGAAAGGGCCTCCAGGGACTCGCTCAAACTGTGCGGCACAAACCTCACAGGAGAGACCAGCATATCCACCAGGGCACCTGAAATAGAGATACCAGAAGTTTCCATCAAGAACCCAACCATTTCCCTATTTGCCCATGCCATGAGTGTTACCCACCTGCACTCTTCCACACCCAAGGCTGGGCCAAGCTGGGTATATTCCACTGAGGTTGTGTCCATCACGATATCGGATATCCCCACACTCGCCATCTTGTTGTCATACACTGTCTGGATCATGATTCCTTCCAGGTTCTGCAGTGTCATCAGAAGGTCCTCCCGGGTCACTGGCGCACCAGACTCATGTTGCCAGTTTTCCTAAAAAGCAGAGGATGATAAGGTTGAACCAACCACTATTTACTTTACCCACTGATTTAAGATTAAAGGGTTTGTGGTCAAGTTTGCCAAGTCCTTGAAGCCTAAAGAGTTCCCTCACCTCAGTGAACTGAACTTTCCTCTGGTTCACAATGGATGGTTGGGTAGATGTCTGCACACGATAAATCAGTTTGCGTCCATTTCCTACCAGAATCACATCTGGTTTTCTTACTGGCTCTGACTGGCCACGAGTTAATCCATAACGAACTTTAAAACTGAGCGACCCACCATAGGAATCCACCTAAAATGGGAGATTCAGATATTATTGGGGCGCATTTAAAACAGCGAGGGCAGAGTCCCCATGAAAATGAAGATACACGTTGGCTTAGATTTCCACCCACCAACAGTTTGTTCTATTACTTTTCACCAACAGAAGCTGAATGAAGCTTTACTAATAAAGAATGAATTACCACGGATAACATGGCCAATCATTACCTTGTTCCCCAAGAACTGGCCAGGAAGAGTCCAGAAGGAGTCGATACTCAAGAAGCGGCGGGAAAGGTCCACAAGCTGAAACTCCTCCACACTTGTATCGATTTGTAGTTGGTTAGAGGACAGCGGTGGGATGCCCACGTGAGAGGGGACAGTGATGTTCACTCCTGAGAAGCAAGGAAGGAGTAATAAATGGTGCAATCTTAAGGGTTATCAACTGTGCCCTCAGGTAAATACAACAGAATTTGACTATGATGAGGAACATATGAGATGTCCAAATGGCACTGGTCTTCAGTGATGCCTTCTGGCAACTTGTAGAAAGAAATTATACACACAGAATCTAGGTTTATTACCTTTGAAATCTTCTGGCACATCAAATCGTAGTCGGATCTGGTTTCGGTAGCGCCCTGTGTGCTGACAAACTTTAGTCACCCCAAAGCAGAAGCAGGGGATACAGCGGGACGAGCTCTCCACATAGAAACTACCCTCCTGACAAGGACCTAGAAGGCCACAAGGAAAGAGCATTGGTATCAAAATAACAGGAACCTTAAATTAATATTGCCTAGACACTTGTTAGCTATAAAGTCCAACCTCAGACTGGTTACCCTCATGTACCTCTATGTGGCTTCAAAACCAGCACTCCATCGGGAATACCAAACACCATGCCCTTGGCATTAATGGCTTCACAGGTGTAAGCTCCTTGGTCAGCTTCCTTTACATCTCGAATGATCAGGGTGCCATGCCCATTCTCACTGGTCATTGAGACCCTGGAACACCAAATAACTGAAGGTCAAATGCAAGAAAACATCTGTGGAAATGCCCAGGCCCTTCAATGGTGGTGCTTTACTCACAGCTCCATGCATCTGGTGAATATTTAGTATTTACCTGCTACTGGTGGGAATGTGACCCCAGTTGAGCCTCCAAGTGATTATAGGTGTAGGGACACCAATGGCCACACAGGTGAAGCGCACTGTCTCTCCACGGGAAGCCATAATGCTCTCCTCAGGTGGTGTGATGACTTGAGGTGGATCTAATCAGATAAATATTTAATTTTTTTATTTTGACAGTTGAGTTTTTTTTTTTAATAAATTTAAAAAGTTGAGAGTTATGTGCACCCTGGGGTGTCATGGAACTTACTGCAGCCAACTTCATCAGAGCGATCAGGGCAGTCAGCTTCATCATCACACTGGTAACTTGCAGGGATACAGGTCCGCGCTTGAACGCACACAAACTGGTCAGGGGCACAGGTGTCACTTGGTCCTTTGGTGGCTGAAAAAAAAAGAAAACTGGATGATTAGACAAAGCAGGAGCAATGAACTATATCATTATTGTGAATAAGAACTCTATACAGTGGGGTGGCAGGGCCTCTTACAAGGTTTGTGAATATGTTGGTGGTGTTCAAGTATAAAACAGTGTAAGAAGAATACAGGATATGACTATTTGGGGTGATAATTTCCCAGCTAAGAGCTGTTGGGGTGAGAAATGCCTAAACAAAAACATGTTGAGGTAAGAAATGCCCAAAAG
Source organism: Xenopus borealis (assembly GCA_024363595.1). NCBI lineage: Eukaryota > Metazoa > Chordata > Amphibia > Anura > Pipidae > Xenopus > Xenopus borealis. The sequence continues at coordinate 135,681,753 of CM044443.1, read as the reverse complement.
AAGGCATGTTGGACTGCCATATAGCAAAGAGAAGCACACTGGGTATAGAAATGGCAAAGAAAAGATACGTTGGATGCAAAATGACCAAGGGAAGATGTGTTGAGTTGAGAGAAGACCAAGAGAAGACATGCTCGCGTGAGTTGTGCTCTAAAGAATAAGAAGAGCAGGAAAGGGAAGACAGAGGTGAACAGTAGAGTAAGACTTCAGAGAAAAGACTTGTTTGGGTGACAACTACCCCAGAGAGCAATGTTGGCTTAGAGGAACCCTAGAAGACTTGCTCCTCAAGATGACACACATCAGGAAGAAGTACTCAAGAGAAGAACGGAAGGATAAAGTGATGCACTTGAATAATTGTTAGGCATAATGCACCTATAATTAGACATTGTGGGTTGATAGCTGACGACTGGGTCAGAATTCAGAAGACTTATTGGGATGCAATTTGCCAAGAGGAAGAGTGAGGGAGTGATGAAGGAACAAGTGCTAAGAAGTCTAGAGCAATGGAAAGTAGAACGATAAAAAGAGTGTGAATGGAAAGGAACAGAGAAATGATGGATAGAATGTGATATTGAATGAGATAGGGCTACTTTGGCATTGCCAGGACAGAAGCCTTGGCACAGGGTATGTTAAATGAACCCACTGACCAAATCAGCCACCCTAGTGATAGAAACAATCCCATTCCCCCCTGATCTGTCTACAATTCCTACTCACGGCAATTCAGTTCATCAGAGCCATCACCGCAGTCATTGTCGCCATCACAGCGCCAGAGCTTCAGGGCACAGCGGCCATTCTTGCACTTGAATTCGTTGGGCTCACAAGGGGAAGGGGTGCCTGGTGGGAATTATTTATCTTCTTAAGAAATGCTTTGCAGAACTACCCATAACACTCTGCATCTACCCCTACCACCCAGGAACCGAACAGGGTTCCAATGTTCCATACTGGGGCATGTGTTTAGCTACAGAGACAGCTTGGTCTCTCCCTATTGGTCAGTCACCCAGGCAAATACCCGATCACATATAGTAGAGAGGTCAGGGAGAGACTGGGAAGGGTCAGAATATTTTGGGTGCCAGAAGGTCATTCCGTACGTGAGCAAATTGGTCTGTGTCTGGTCAGGACAAAGATTTGGGTACCCAGCATCCATGGTTAAAATCAGGTCAGAACACTGAGCAGTGATTCCCCTTGGGGCAGGAATTATTCCTTGTTGAGTGCTGGGCATATGGACTAAACAGGGTCAAACATCTGTGCAGTGATTGTGGTTCCCATGGGGTGCCCAAAATAATTGCCAGGATTTAGGGTTCAGTCTACATGGTGCCCAGTATCTAGAGGGGTACTGAATATTATGTACTATGCTAGGATAGGGTTTAAATCTGTGGTGCTCAAGATTTAGGACTCTGGATTTAGGTCTCCGGATTGTACTGTCTCATGCCCCTTCTTCTGCAGAAGGATCTGGATTTAGACTATGGAGTAATAAGTTTGGGTGCCCCTGGCCCATACCAGGTTACTGAATTCATACTATGTGAGCCCACACAAGGTACCTACCACAGCGCATCTCATCACTGCCATCCTTGCAGTCCTTTTCACCATCACACAGATAATCCCGGGGGATGCACTGCCCATTGGGGCACCGAGCTTCCTCTTTCCGGCACTGCCGTGCCTCAAAGTCTGGAGGTGGTTTGGGGGTGAGAGGTTTGAAGGCAGTTGTAGTAATAACAGGACTGGGAGAGGTAGTTGCTGGTCTGGCTGTAGAGACTGGACCTGGCCTGGGGCCAAGTGTAGTAATTCCTGGTACTTCTGGCCCAGTAACATCTGGTTCAACCTCTGCCCAAGAGAAAGAAGAGACACAGAAAGTGGGACTTGTGCAACTCATTTCTATAGAGAAAGTGTTAGTGGACAGGTTAGTGGGACATGGACAATATGTATAAATAACTGCCCCATGCAAGGGCAAAATGTAACATTTCTCCAGTGATTCCTCACCACAGTCCAACTCATCAGACATGTCCCGGCAGTCATGGCGCTGATCACATCGATATTCGGCAGGAACACAGTCTCCACTGGCGCAGGTGAACTCGTCGGCTCTGCAGGGTCGCACAGAGGGAGTAACTGGAAACAGAGAGTCAGTAGAGTTAGTTGTGGCCTGGAACGTTAAATAAGAACTATAGAAATAGGGCGAATGGAGGCCAGGTTGCATCACACTTTAACCCAGCTGGCCAACATTCCACAAACTGGTCCAGTCTGCCTGATACCACTCTGTCCAGGTAGAGGCGCCCTTTATTTCCCTGGTCATTTATTTGAGTGGAGGTCTCTCCCGAGTCAATAAAATTTGGATTTATTTTAAATGTTCAATGATACGTCCTCCCTACGGCCACCATAGTCCTGTGTGGAAGTCCATTATCTGTTCTAGTTATGGATGGAGAAAGCCCTTGTGAAACGGTCTGGTCTCCTCTATAGCTTTCATTATGGTGTATGGATGAGACCAGCCTCCACTAAGGCTCATTGTGAAACTGACTACTCTCCACAGATGCCTTGAGCCTGACCTCCTCAAATGTTATAATTATACTTTGTGCATGGAGCATAAAGTTAAAGAAAGTGGTCCTTTAACTTGAGGAAGAGGTTTTCCTGCACTAACGCTGTTGATGGGTCTGGCCTCCATTACTCTTCTATTTTGTCCTGTTGAAGGAAAGGCTTCTCCACTGCACAAATACATTAGACATGCTGGAAACAAGATCAGTATCAAAGAAAGTATATGCCAATATACCAACTGCAGCCACAGATGCCAAGGGTCTTGCAGCCCCCATAACTAATGGTGCACTTTTGTTAGTTTATATTTTGTTAATCTCAAGATGACACTTCGTGAAGTCTCTGATCACAGAACAAACAGCAGAGACAAGTCATTAGCAACAACTACAGGCAATTCCTCATTTTGGGGGATAAACCTCGGGTCCCAGCACATTACTGTGTGAATGCATCTCACTGCAACTGGAAGTTGAATTATCTTGCACACCATGCACTAGGCCCTCAGAACACACATAAGCCATAACTGGGACTGGCAGTACCCTTCTTACCTGGAGGTTCCACTACTACAGGTGAGGGCAGGGTCTGGGCTACAAAGAAAGAGACTTTCAGTGTGCATGGGGCAGTTTTGGCTAATGAAATCAGTGAACGGGTAAAGGGAGTCCGTGTTGGTGCAAACAGTTTTCTCGGTTGAGTCTTTTCAGACTCACTTATGAATGTTGGGTCCTGGCACTGGTTCTGCCTCTTTACTTCTCTCTTCTTCCTCATTACAGTTCTCTTCCTATACTCTGGCCCCAGTCTCCCATGTTCTCTTTGTCCAGTCTGAATTCTCAATCTATGGTTTCTGTCTTCCCTTTCTGGGCCTTGTCTCCTTCTCTCTCCCCTCTTCTCTGGCTTCTTGCTTCCTACAGTCTTGTTTCTCTCACTGTCCCTCTGCCCCTTCTTTCTCTGCTTCTACTCTGGTCTCACTTTTTCCTCTTTCACAGCTTGTCTCCCACCTACCTTTGTGGCTTCCTTCTCCCTTCTCCCCCTCTATCTCCTGTCTCTCTTCTTGCTCTCTGGATCAGATGATCTTCTCTATGGATCCTGTCTTCTTTCTTCCCCACTGGCCCCAGAGTTCTGTCTCCTTTCACTTCTCTCCCTCTTTCTTCCCTGTTCCTTTCTCCATTGCTTTCTCTATGTGAGGCAGAGTCTCATCTCTATATGAATTTGATTTATGAAATGGAAACTGTGTTGAATCACTCACCAGATCCAAGGCGACGGAACTGGAACCCTTGAGTTGAGATTATGTAGGAAGCGATGGAGCCACTGTCTATCACAGAGTAAAGCACCTGCCGAATCTCAACGTCGTTGGCGTTGCCCTCAGACCCAACATCCAGTTCCACAAATGTATCTCTGTCGATGATCCTGGTGGAGCCAATGGGGAAGAAAGCAAATGAGCCACAGAACTATCCGAGATGGTCCACAACACTGAATGGTTACTTACGCCTGACCATGGGGGGTCCATGGGTTTTATACAAACTGATTTAGCAATGTAACAAACCCACAAAGCACTTTCTTTACTACAAATTCACCTTTCTCTTGCTCGAAAGGTCCCACCGCTCATAATCTTGACATGCCTCATCTTGCTAGATCTTTGGCTGAATATCTCAGTACCAACTGCCATAGAAAGTCCTCTCTGGTCTCCCAACATCCCATATCAGGAAGGAATGTAGGTTTTGGCTACTCTATACGACACTTGGGTGATTATATATGACAAAAACTTTATCTCCCTGAACTTACTTGACGTATACAACGCTGACCATCTGCTCTCCGGGAATTTTATGATACTCAGATTCCAGCTGGAAAGAGAAAAGAAGGGTTTGATTTACAGAACATAATTCATTGGTGTTTATCAGTTTAATGGAACAGCGCCCTCAAGTGGACACTTTATTTTATAAATAACAGGCTATTTGCTCGAGTTACTCCACAACAAAAGCCTGAAATGCAACATTTATTCATTTTCACGTTTCTTTAATGAGATATATTAATGGAAGTCGCATCTTACTGTGTCGACGACGGCTTCAGACAACTCAATGAATTCCGGGGAGGAGACATTATCCAGCTCCGGCGTGTAATCTATGGACTGGGTGAAATTCACCAGGGCCCTGTAATAAACTGCAGGAGATAAAACAGAGTCAGAGAGAGACGTTGGCACCGCTCATTGCTTAGCAATAACAACGACACAGAGATCATTAATGTGCCACGGGGAAGATTTAGAGCAACTTTCCAATTGCCCTTGGAGAAAAGACTGAGAGGGAAGAACATTAGGGCAGAACAGTGACCTCTGAGTGGGCAGGGTGGGCACATGGCAGCACGTTGGCACAAAGACAGCAGTGCCAGTGCATGAATATCTGTGCCAAAGGCACGTGGCCATGAATTTGTACAACTGTGACGCTGATGGGGGCTTAAAGCAATATCATATATCAATGGAACACCAAACAAAGGCTCCAACCTTCTCAACAATATCCTTGATTTAAATATAGAGGACATTATGCTGAAACCATAGACGCCTTCATACAGACTTCTCAATAGCAGTAGCTCCTCTAAATACCCCCCCAATATTGGTATCCCTCTATATATCAGGTTGGGTGCAGTTCTCATTTCAGACACTAGTGGGCAAACAATTCACATTCACGGAGGAATTGCTTGATTTTGGGTGGGGCCAACTGCTAAGTGTAAAATTGTAATTGCACCGTTTATATACATTTTGCACCAGTACAACCTTTTATGCAGAATTCCTATCCCTGTACTTACTGTCTGGTAAAGGGAAAGGGCTGCTTTTTGTGGGTTTCATGACCTTAGATCAGAACAGTTTACAATGAACAAAAAGGAGGTTCCCAAACCATGAGGATGGCCTCAAAGGAAGAGAATGGGGGGGTCCAACCTAAAGGCCAATGAGAGTCAATGCCAATTTGCTATCATAGATTTCCAGTTATACCTATAGGTAAAATTGGGCACCACCTCAACTGAGATAGACTAACCTGGAATGATGCAGCCCTACCTACCTACAGTCAGTTTAACTATCTACATATGACAAAGTCTACATAGGTCAGGCTAAGTTATAAAGAACTAAGAACTATGGTAGACTCCTACCATAAAGGAGTCTTGCCAATACCTAGAATGGATTACCTTTAAGGGATAGATGTACCTAGAACTGCATAGACGTACCCAGACCAAGCTAATCTGACAAAAGATCTAAGCTTACTCCATTAGATCCACCTAGAATATAGAAGGAATTAGACCTATGCAACATGATCTAGGCTAAACACTAGTGGGTCAGACCCATGAGCTAGACCCAAGTAGAGTGTGCTAGGCCTCTTTGTTCTATGTCATCTCAGCCTGCATAGCACAGGGTTTGTAGGCTTAACTAGAGAAGGTTTAATTTGATAGAGTACGACCTACCTAACCTGAGATACATTGAACTAGAATAACTAGATTGAGCCAGACGTACCTAGAACAACCTGGTATGAGTGAAGTGTAACCATAAACCCAGTTTAGCCTTCAGCTTGATGAACCCACCATTATCTAGAACGTCTTTGACCTAGAACTTAATGGAACCACTAGTTACTCATGAGCTACATGTATGTTGGATGTGGTTAGCAATGAGGAGTGCTGGTTCTGGGCTCAAGATACTATAGACTATGATAATGGATAATTATGAGGAGTCCAACTGTGACTCATTAGCAGCTGGTTCCAAATGTGAGTGTGAGTTCAGCTGCACATACCATCAGTCCTGGAGGAGTGTTCCACGCATGGATCGGCTCCCCTTCAGAATCCTTGGCTTTTGCTTCCCAACACATCAGGCTGAACCCCCCTCCCCATTATTCTATGTCGGTCTCTGGGGCCCCTGGGACCTCTCTGTACAAGATGTATCTCAGCTGAAGCCCAAACATCTGTCTTCCCTGTCAGATCAGGAGGATGGTTCTCACCATAAAATCCACCTTCCTCCTGCAGTATTGGGGGGGGGGGGGTTCTACAACTTTTGGTGCCAACGTGATATTGGGACATGTCCCCAACATGCCCAGAGTTTCTTTTCTCATGGATTCCATCTTCCAATGTAAGTGGCCACCGTCACACGGCTGCACCACGAGCCATAAATTACCCCCACTAACATGCGTGACTGCCCCCGAGCACAGCTGTGAGTAATAGATACCTCCATAGGGGCTCCTGCCAGGAACTAGGAACCCAAACAGCTGCGCACAGCTGCAACATCTACTGGACCATTCCCAAGCACCCAACGTTCCTGCACCCCCCCAACGTCTCTAGTCATAAAGGGTCTCCACAAGTAACTACAATGTAATAGCCCATCATGTTAAGCCCACACTCTCAGTTACTGGTGTTTCTATAGCTTAAAGGCAAAATATATTCAATATATTATAAATAGTTTTACTCAGGAAATAGATATTTCACTATAAGGACCCAGCTAACTATGTGCCCAGAACATTCCTTCTCTGTATATTTGTATTTATACATATGGGAGGAGGTGC
>CM044443.1:135026948-135043839 GCA_024363595.1 Xenopus borealis | reverse complement strand
GTCACTGAGGGGTGTGACCATATAAAGGCACAAGGCTGCAGGCTGAGTTATACATATATACTGAGTATCAATGTTCCCATTAGGGAGCATCACATCCCACACGATTGACCTCTCAGTACTTAATGTAGGGATGTGAGAGACTGTTAGAGAACTGACAGAATAAACCTACAATTAAGACAGAGCTAATAATTGCAGTAAATGACTCTCTTACAGTATTTAGGACACAAGTGACCCCCCTCCCGCAGCAGAAGAACCAGTTAAAGCTGGAAGGCAATAATTTCGAGGAATTAGCGGCCAAACAGCAAGTTAATGGCACATAAGTGGCTCATCCCATAATCACTTCACATCTGACATGGGGAAGGTTTCGTTTGAAGTCGCATCTTCTTTCTTCTCCTTTTCATGTCGAGATAAGTCAGCGCCTCTGTGTTCTGATCCAATGATAATAATCAGGGACCGGTATCACAAACAGAACTTGGAGAGGAAGGGATTGCTTTCAACTCAAGCAGATCAGATTGGCAGTCACACAGGAGGCGTCTGTCTGTCATGCATTGCAATTCCTCCCCCTCCAGTCAATGGGATTTTCCTGATAAGAGGAGTCAGATCTGGCAGGGCCTCCTTGGGTGCTACTGGGGAAGAAACATATTTGTCAGGCCCTGTTTAACAGGAGCTTACAATCTAAGGCTAGTGCCACAGGCTCTTCAGTGCAGAGAAAGTCAGGAGTTTTCAGTACTAATGCAGGACTGCGAGCTGAGCACTCAAAACGGGACAGTCGGAAGGTATGTTAACTGTGGGCACTCTCACTCTCTCACAGTCTTTACTGGCCCAAGATATGTCTCATTTTGGGGTTCTGTAGCCCTTCCAGGTGACCCTTCTCTCTCCATCTCTGTACCCCAAGTTGTTGAAAGTGGAATGAGAGAGAGAGAGAGAGAGAAATATATACAGGTTTAGGTTTTCAAAACATTAAATTCTGCAATTTCTGCTAGGGACAAGTAACAATATAGTAACAGTATAGTATACAATAACAGTATAGAAACAGTGTAATATAATAGTATAGTAACAGTATAGTATGAAGTAACAGTATAGTATGAAGTAACAGTATAGTAACAGTATAGTATTAAGTTACAGTATAGTATTAAGTAACAGTATAGTAACAGTATAGTATTAAGTAACAGTATAGTAACATTATAGTATTAAGTAACCGTATAGTAACAGTATAGTATAAAGTAACAGTATAGTATAAAGTAACAGTATAGTAAAAAGTAACAATATAGTATTAAGTAACAGCATAGTAACAGTATAGTATAAAGTAATAGTATAGTATAAAGTAACAGTATAGTATAAAGTAACAGTATAGTAAAAAGTAACAGTACAGTATACATACAGTAACAGTATTGTAAAAGTATAGTATATAGTAACAGTATAGTATAAAGTAACAGTATGGTATACAACAGTAACAGTATAGTATAAAGTAACAGTATAGTACAAAGTAACAGTATAGTACAAAGTAACAGTATAGTATAAAGTAACAGTATAGTATAAAATAACAGTATAGTATACAACAGTAACAGTATAGTATAAAGTAACAGTATAGTATAAAGTAACAGTACAGTAATAGTATAGTAAGAGTATAGTATAAAGTAACAGTATAGTATTAAGTAACAGTATGGTAACAGTATAGTATAAAGTAACAGTATAGTAACAGTATAGTGTAAAGTAACAGTATAGAGTAAAATAACAATATAGTAACAGTATAGTGTAAAGTAACAGTACAGTAACAGTATAGTATAAAGTAACAGTATAGTTTAAAGTAACAGTATAGTATACAACAGTATCAGTATAGTATAAAGTAACAGTATAGTATAAAGTAACAGTATAGTATAAAGTAACAGTATAGTAACAGTATAGTATAAAGTACCAGTATAGTAACAGTATAGTATAAAGTAACAGTATAGTATAAAGTAACAGTATAGTAACAGTATAGTATAAAGTAACAGTATAGTAACAGTATAGTATAAAGTACCAGTATAGTAACAGTATAGTATAAAGTAACAGTATAGTATAAAGTAACAGTATAGCATAAAGTACCAGTATAGTAACAGTATAGTATAAAGTAACAGTATAGCATACAACAGTAACAGTATTTAGACAGGTTTAGGCAGAGTATGTCACACACAGGGAGTCTAAGGGAAGGCAGAACAGAGCAGGAGACAGGGAAACCCATCAGGACCAGTATAAGATGTACTACATACAGTCACTCAGTGCTGGGGCCCCATTAGCATTTTGTATAAAGAGTGAACAGGTGAATAATGTGGCAGTTTCAGTCTGGGTCTCGGGTGTGAAAAGTACAGGGATTTAGGGGTAAGAACAATAGAGATGTTAAGTGTCAACAATGCAGCAGACCAAAGGTGTGAACAATACAGAGGATTCACCTCTTTGCTCTGACATCAGAGGGTGATGATGTCACTGTGGCTGCAGAGCAGGCATAAGCTGTGCAGGTGATTACTCATTTCAGACCTTGCAACTGACTGAGGTGAGTGGAGCCTGAGCTTATGGGGGGCTTATAGGCTCTTATAAAACTGCCATGTCATTTGTTCCAGGGGTTCCCCACCTGTCTCAGGTTCTTACTGAGTTTAATGTTATTGGCGGGCAAATTACTGTTGGTTATGTTAATATTCTGTTGTAAAGTTTTCAATAAAAAACATAAAAACCCTTAAACACCTGGAACCCAAAATAAAAAAGTAAATAAAAAAATTAAAAAGTAAAAGAAAATAATAATAATAGCATAAATATGCTACTGGTTTAGATATAATACAATCCTGTCCCATTACTTACACATTGGTGTATTTTTGGGCTTCTGTGAAATAAGAAATGCTAAAAAGTAAAGGGAAAATTGTGTATTGAGAATTACCTAAAAAACCCACCAGATGGAGACAAAAATGTAAGGTGGAATCAGTAGGTCTAGATGGAGTAAGTAGGGCAAGGTGGAGATAAAGGGCTAGATGGAGACAGTAGGGCAAGATGGAGTAAGTAGGGCAAGATGGAGTAAGTAGGGCAAGATGGAGATAAAAGGGCTAGATGGAGACAGTAGGGCAAGATGGAGTAAGTTGGGCAAGGTGGAGTTTGTAGGTCAAGATGGCGTAAGTGGGGCAAGATGGAGACAGTAGGGTAAAACAAAGACAGAAGGGCAAGATGGAGACAGTAGGCAAAGGTGGAGTCTCTAGGTCAATGTGGAGACAGTAGGACAAGATGGAGACAGTAGGGCAAGATGGTGTAAGTGGGGCAAGATGGAGACAGTAGGGCAAGATGGAGACAGTAGTACAAGATGGAGACAGTAGGACAAGAAGGGTAAAACAAAGACAGAAGGGCAAGGTGGAGTCATTAGGTCAAGATGGAGTAAGTGGGACAAAATGGTGAAAGCAGAGCTAAATGGTGACAGTAGAATAATGTAACGACTGTAGAAGCAGATAACATCATTAGGGCAAATATGTAAAAAGTATAGATAGACGGTGACAATAAGGCAGTAGGGTGATAGTAATTGTCTCTACCTTTAGCCTTTGGGAGTTGCCAAGTGCTGACAGGAGAGTCGAGGAATCAGGAATCATTAAATATCACATAAAACCTTCCCTTTTCATCTAAAATGTTTTCTCACTATAAAAAAGGGGTTGTTACAGCCATGTCCCTCCAACTCAGCCAATGAATTCCCTTTCCTTTACGATTTGATACAGTTACACTAAAAAGGAATATACCTTAGTTGTTCTCCTGGGGCTATTAACAAGGGATAATTTATCCTGGAAATTTGTTATGTTAGAATTACCAATTAGATGTAATTATAACTTACTGCAGCTCGAGCCGCTCTGCAGCCGCAGAACTGGGATCCCATTAAAATCAAATTAACATACATTAGAATAGCCAGGCTTGTGCGGCAGATCAGAGGGGTGCAGGGCCCACATGTAGGGGATAGGGGGGAGGGAAGGTTGTGACCCCGAGAATGAGTAGAATTGGCTCAGGAACCGACCAACATTGCTCATTAGGAACAAATAAAAACCTCTAAAGATGCAATCATTTGTTTGCAGCCGGGGGGCCCCGTGATGTATAATGCGGGAGAGCCGTTCCCCAGCTCTGATGACCCCAAAGCCGTTTGGATGCCATTTGGTTTGAAACAAAAGCCCCTTGTTGGCTTGAGAGAGACGAAGAGAAACAAAAGAGAAAGCAAAGGCTCCGACGTTTGATTTCATCATCTCTGATGTACAAAGAGCCCCATCCTGCTCCTAATTATGCATTTCATTTTGTGTCTGTTTCCAGTGCGGCCGCGGCGACCCCAAAAAATGAGAGCCGTGAGGCTGGAACGTTGTCTGGAAATATTCATGGCACAGCCAGATTCTATGTTGCTCTCACTGGCTTTATCTCATTATTTAGAGGGTATTATTCTAAGGAAGGGTCTAGAATATTCACCGTAGTGCTCAGTTAATTCTTGTAAATTGCTCATATAAAGAAGGTTATATATATATATATATATATATATATGAGGGATGCACCAAATCCAGGATTCCGTTCGGGATTCGGCCAGGATTCGGCCTTTTGCAGCAAGATTCGGATTCGTCTCAATCCTCCTGCCTGGCCGAACCGAATTCGAATCCTAATTTGCATATGCAAATTAGGGGCAGGGAGGGAAATCAGGTGACTTTTTGGCACAAAACAAGGAAGTAAAAAATGTTTCCCCCCAGGGTTCGGATTCGGTTTGGTATTCAGCCGAATCTTTCGGTAAGGATTCAGGGGTTCGGCTGAATCCAAAATAGTGGATTCGGTGCATCCCTAATATATATATATATATATATATATATATATATATATTTATTATTTATTTATTTTATTTATAAGAATTTATTTGAACTCAACGTTTCAATCCCTAACTGGGATCTTCTTCAGGAGAGTTCAAAACAAGCAATGCTATCTATTCTACTATTGCTGGCACCCGGGCATTTCTCAGGACTTTGTATATATATATATATATATATATATATATATATATATATATATATATATAGTTACCTAGTAACCAGTAATAAACACACAAATCCACCAAATTTCTCCAGCTGGTCAATTTAGTCTTATGTTGGTCATTTCTTCTTGAACCCCAAAGTCCAGGCTGGAAGAATAATTCATATCTATTGGTAAGAACATGGTAAGACCAAAATGATGTGATTGAACAACAGTTCCAACAGGGAGCAAGAAGACGACCTCTTGTCCAAAAAAGTCTTGAGAGCCTGGAGTTGTTTGTGAAAGTCATGAGATGGTTGGTAGAAGGTCAGCCACATTGACAAATATATAATAATACCCACTGGCATCTCTTTGAAACCAGCAGACAGCAGGAACAATTCTGAACTCATGGGGGCAACCACTATGTAATGGAATAGCTTGTTGGAACCCACACTCCCTCTGTTGTAGAGCTGTAAAGGTCCTAAGCTACAATGAGTTGCTCTAAACCAGAGGTTCTCAAACTGTGGGGCTGGTCAACTAAGTGTGGTTGAAGCAATGAACAAAGGGGCTCAGCCCTAAATAGTATCTATAGTGAGAGTTGACAGCAGGACAAGACCTGACTAGAAGAATGAATATGGTTGGTTTCCAGGGTTGTCGGTGGTATGGGCTGTAGATCATCTTCAGAGAGCTGCCCATTGGGTATCTCTATCCAGAATATTATAAATATCAGAAGCTCCTGTTCTTGTTGGAGTTGGCTTCATGCTCAAGCCACATGAGAATTCTAATGGTGGGATTGACCATATGTAAAATATCTCATTGGCTTCAGCCCTCTTTGTAGGCCTCAAAGTCCTCACTACACCTCTCAGCTTCCAGCAGAGTTTGGTTGTCTCATTTAATTCTCTCCATTGCACTGATAGGGCTTGTTCTTCTTGCGTGTTGGTTCAGCAGTTATTCTGTGCTGACAGATACATTAGTACTTGCTATATTCTTTCAGGCATGTGTATCATATGGGAAGCCAGGTATTGATCACAGCGTATAGATCTTGGCACGGCTTACTAAGCAGCATCGCTCAATACAACATTAATCTTCAATTCTTACATGAATCAACATGGGAAGACTCATGAAAGGAGTCAATTCCCATGCACCAAAGTCAGACTTCCACAAATAAAGGTACAAGAAATAAAAGTAGGATGAGGAAGTAAATCATGGGGTGTGAGGGTGGATTTTCATTGGAAGAATTGATGCATACAAAGCAAAGGATGCATACTGTATGTAGTGCTAAAAGATCTCAATTTAGAATAATAATATAAGGTTTTGTAATGCTTGCTATTTTACAGCTCCCAGCAAGCTCAGCAATCATTTTGAGTATATACATCATAACTAGAGCCGCTCTGCAGCTTAACTTATTCAAACACTTAATGAAAGGATAACTCTTACCACAATGTCTTTATTTAGCCCTACTACTTTCATCATGGTCTACTATCTTCATTTTGTCCTACTATCATTACCTTACCCTACTGTCTCCATCTTGACTATTTCTTCTCCTATCATCATTTTGCTGTACAGTCACCATCTCACTCTATGCCTCCATCTTGTCCTACAGTTTCCATTTACTTTACTGTCTCCATCTTGCTTTACTATCTCCATCTTGGCCTATTGTCTCCATCTTGGCCTATTGTTTCCATCTTGACCTCCTGTGCCCATCTTGGCCTACAGTCTCCATCTTGTCCTTTTGTCTTTGTCTTGTCCAACTGTCTCCATCTTGCTCTACAGTCTCTATCTTACCCTAATGACTCCATCCTGCCCTACTGCCTCCATCTTGTCCTACTATCACCATCTTGAACTCCTATATCCATCTTGGCCAACTGTCTACATCTTGGGCTGCTGTCTTATTCCTACTTTCATTATCTTGCCATACTGTCACCATATTGCCCTTCTGTAACCATATTGGTCTACTGTCTCCATCTTGTCCTACTGTCTCCATCTTGGCCTTCTGTCTCCACTTGGTCTTACTGTCTCCATCTTGGCCTACTGTCACCATCCTAACCTACTGTTTTCCAATTTGGCCTTCTGTTATCATCTTGACCTACTGTCTCTTGAATTGGTCTACTGTCCCCATATGGTTCCATTGTCTTCATCCTACTCTCATTATCTTGCTGTACTGTCACCATATTGCCCTATTATCTCCATTGTGTCCTTCTATTACAATATTAACCTTCTTTCTCCATCTTGTCCTACTGTCTCCATCTTGTCCTACTGTCTCCATGTTTCTACTGGCATAGAACTACCAGTTTGTTCTACTTGTACCATCTTGGCATATTGTCCCTATCTTGCCCTACTGTTTCCATACTAACCTACTTTTTCTTGCCCTATTGTCTCCACCTTGTCATAAACTCTTTTGTTCTACTTTCCTCTGTTTGTGTTAAGTACTACTGCTTGATCTTGTATTTCACCCTACGACTGGTATTATATCCTGATATCCTATATTAAAACTATATATTCAGGGACCCAGAATTTGCACCCGCTAAAGAGAGCTCTGAACTCCAGTAGAGGCCCTGGCATTGCTTTCGGGATATTCCTTCATCCAGTTAATGATGTAGCTAATGCTTCCATTTAGCGGGCCGTGTAATTGAGTCCCTTGCTTCTTCCTTGTAATGCCGCCATAATAGTGTCCATCAATCAATTAAAGGGAAGAAAAAATATCAATATTTGCATGTGAAGTATCCCTCTTCATTATGATTCAGGTCTATTAACCCTTTTCACATCAGGGATCCCTCCTACAAATCCTCCCTTAATTGCCCACCCTGTCACCATGAATAAGAACTGCGTTTCGCAAAGGGTCGCGGGGGAGCGATTAAGTGCCTCATGTGTCTCGCTAAGCATCATTTGCCATGGAAATGCCAACCACTCACGAGACGGACAGATTATTGAAGCTCTGGAATTTTATTGAATGGAATGTAAAGTGAAAGATCAATTTGGCTTCAACCATCGCAATTAGTGTCTGCGCCGCAATAATGTTGGCCCCTTTCACTCTGTGCAATGATTTCTTTCTCTGCCGCTTGCTCTTTCCACTTGTCCTTTACTGTGTCCGTTAATTAAAGTGTTATTGTTTCTGTACAGGGCTAATAAGTTCCTTACAATGGCCGACATGAATGCGGATTTGTACAATATCTATTCCTGCCGATTCTGCACCGCTGAGATATGTATCAAAGGCTTTTCTCTCCTAATCAGCCCCGAATATATGTGCTCCTTCATTGTAGCACGAGGCATTACAGGCGCCATCACTTAACGATCACAATCACAGCGAGAATCCAAGAGCAACGCACAGAACAAGGCCAAGTAACACCGAGAAGCTGCTTATGACAGCGATTTCACCAAAGCCTCCACGGACTCTTTCAGTCAGTTTGATGGAATAATTGTGATGCATCCTTAAAGTTTATAAAAAGGAACATGTTTCTCTATAACTTCCTACTCACAATGTCAGTAATCTACAGACATACCAACTTCAGAGTCAAAGGTTGTCCATCTGTCCGACCCTCTCCACTGAGTGGCTGCTGGGTGGCACCTCAAAACTGATAGTCAAGGTGTTTAGCTCAAGCACCTCATGGCCAGGGTCTCTACATAACAAGGTTACAGATATATGGAAACATTGGGGTAACAGCACCCTGCTATAGTTCCAGGGGTACCCAGGGTACAAATAAGCGCTCACCCCAAATCTCCCCCTAACTGACCTTCAGACTGGGCCCCCTTAGCTCATAACAAGGTTACAGATATATAGAAACATTGGGGTGTCACTATAGTTCCAGGGGTACCCAGGGTACAAATAAGCACTCACCCCAAATCTCCCCCTAACTGACCTTCAGACTGGGCCCCCTTAGCTCATAACAACTTTACAGATAAATAGTAGGGATGCACCGAATGCACTATTTAGGATTTGGCCAAACCCCTGAATCCTTCCCGAAAAATTCCCGAACCAACCCCTAATTTGCATATGCAAATTGCATATGCAAATTAGGGGTGGGAAGGGGAAAAAAAGTCACATGATTTCCCTCCCAGGCCCTAATTTGCATATGCAAATTAGGATTCGGAATCGGTTCAGCCAGGCAGAAGGATTCGTCCGAATCCGAATCCTACTGAGAAAGGCCGAATCCTGGCCGAATCCCAAACCGAATCCTGGATTCATTGCATCCCTAATATATAAGAACATTGGGGTAGCAGCAGCTGCATAACTAGTTTGTAGTGGCTTCCCCCACCCAAAAATATCTTTGGAGGGCCCATGTTTAAACTCAGCCTTCTGCAGAGCCAGGTACAGAAAAAGCAGAAAGAGATGAAAATGAAAAATAAAGTATTTACCCACCATACTGATCTCATCATTACAAACACCAGAAGCAGTTGATGCTCCCCTCAACTCCCTGGGGTGCTCCTAATATTTTTGGCCAACCCTCACTTTCATTTCACAAATTCAATTCTTTTCGATTCCAACTGCAGTAACAACATTACATCGAAACCCATGAATTTCATAGAATCACAGAACTTCCTCGCTGTTGTGTCATCGTCGTGACCATTAAATAAACATGGGATTGATTCTTAAAAAAAGAAAAAGTAACAAAAGAAAACTACTATATCAATGATGTCAGCTTGTTATATTTGTTTTCTTTAGTTGTGATGAATAAAAGTGTCAGGCAGGTGCATGGATTACTGTCTGATCTACTATCTTTTCCCTACAGAAATAGGGATTGGTGGCACTAGATAGGTACCTAATATATATATAGATTTTTTTTATTATAAAAATACACTTACATTAATTCATCAAAACATAACATAACATCAGCAAATCAAAAAGACCCAAACCCACCCATACACCCTCCTGCCCGCAGAGTCCATCCCTCTGTCCATAGGCAATAGTCCAAAGAAAAGTCCTCCAAACCACCAATTCATAAGGCCAGACTTGCAAAGTCCTGTTATTGTCCATATGGCCTTTATACCACCCCAAAATACAAAAACAATAGTTATTCCTCATACTCCGGGCTGGACAATGTTACCACCATCACCCTGAGAAGAAAAGGAGAGGGGTATCAGAGTACGGGAGACCATATTAATAAAGATATTACAGTTCCCCCATACAGCACATAACAAGAGGACATGCTCATGAAAGAGAAAGGTACAACCCTTGCCATTGTATTTTATTAGCGTTTGACCTCCTTATATCATTTTCCTTCAGGAAACTCAATTGAACCAGAGTTGCTCTCACAATATTGTACGGAGTAGCACCAGAATAACCAAAAGTTCTCCTGCACCTTTGTTGCCAGATCTGGTACCGTGTGCAGGCAATGATAATGTAGAGGGTCTCACGGTCCAGTAGATGTTGCCTGGCAGAAACCCCATAGGCTGACTCTGTATAGGTCAAGTTATTTAAGACGGGAACTTTAAGAGCTGCTGCCAACTGACCATACACATCTCTAGTCACGGGGCAACTGACCATACACATCTCTAGTCACGGGGCAACTGACCATACACATCTCTAGTCACGGGGCAACTGACCAGAAAGTGTTCCTGGGTCTCCTCCTCTCCACACTCCCAGGGGCAATTTTTGCTGCCAATACTAAGGTAATTCAAGTTGCCCCGGACATAGAGTTTCCCTTGGAGTGATAGCCAACAATTATCAAAGAACTTAGGTGGCAGTCTCTTGCCATTAAGATAGTGAAGGCAACTGGAAAAACAGACTGTGGACCCTGGCGTAGAGAGATTCTGGCAATGGATACACGTACGCTACAAACAAAAACAGAGGGACCAGGTAGGCCTTGATAAGCTTCACCTTTTCCCTGTAGGCCAGCCTCCATCCCTTCCATCGCTGGACCTTTGCTGTTCCACCATCCAGTTTCTCATCCCAATTTAGCCTGCAATTGTCTTCCCTCCCAAACTTTATCCCCAGGATCTTTATGTGGGACGGGGCAGTTGAAAGCTGGAAGTCAGGCTCACCATTCAACATCCAAAAAGCCTCCGACTTGTCACGGTTAATCATGACCCAGAGGCCTCAGAGTAGCTTTCGATGGTTTCGTTAAGCAGCCTCCTGTCCTTCCGACTGGATACCACAACTGTCACATCGTCCGCGTAGGCGAGGGATGTCAATGTCTGGCATCTGGGGACCGATATACCCCTCAAGCCACAACTCTCCAGACTGCGCAGGAATGGGTCTATGGCAAATACGTACAAGAGTGGGCTTAAGGGGCAACCCTGTCGCACTCCAGACTCCACATTGACATCATCAAGTCATCTCCCCTCCAACCATTGACAAGTGGGAAGCTTACGGCCCCTTCATACAAAACTGCCAGCCATTGGATAAATTTGCCCGGGATGCCATACTTAGCCAAAGTAGACCACAGGTACTGATGATTCACCCGGTCAAAAGCCTTGGCCTGGTCCAAAGAGACAATGTAGCTGCCCTTGCTCTGAGCTTTGCATACTTCTAAGGTCTCCCTGATAGTAAGAAGAGCTCCAAAGATGCTCCGCCCTTTCACCGTGCCAAATTGAAAGCCTGACAATAATGTGCCTGAGAACTGAATAAGTCTATCAAAAAATACCCTTGCGAGAATCTTTCTATCGTTGTTGAGAAGGACTATAGGCCTCCAGTTCTCAATGTGCTGCTGGTCCTTACTCTTTGAAAGACGATCAAAGAAATAAACCCTCATGGAGGGGGGCAAGATGCCCTCCGCCAGGCAGTCTCTAAAGACCTCCACGTGGACCCAACTCATCTTTGAAAATCTTATAAAACTCTGCTGTTAAGCAGTCTGCTCCTGGCGCCTCCTTTTTATGAAGGCTGTCAATAGCTGTTCTTACCTCGGATTTCTGCTTCTAAAAGGGCAAAGTCCAAATTAGATGTATCAGACCTTGGGGTCGCCTCCAAAAAGTCAGCCAGGATGCCCTCCCTGGTATTCTGCATCTTACCCTGGGTGTCCATGAGGCCGGTCACTAACTTCCTGGCCACAGATTCTCTGTAATTCTGAAAAGGGTCCGGCGAGTGAAAACTCCCATAGTCTCTCTCCAGAACCAAAGATCTGTACCGGCTATACTGATGCCGCCTTATCTCGGTCTTCAGCTGGTTCAGCTTTGACTCATCCACCATGTCCAAAATACAGGCCTCCAACTTCTTTCGTAGGGACAGGTATCTTTTGTATTTCTCTCCCTCCCTACGTACAGATAGTTTTCTGAAGAGAGTTCGGAACGACTCCTTGGCATCCTCCCACTACGATGACACAGACTCATAAAAGTCAACCCTCTCAATCTCGCTCTGAAGACGCATCATAAAGATACGCTTTGATGACTCCTCTGACAGGATACTGGTGCTAAGCCTCCACAGCCCTCTCCCACTACTCAGGATGGAAGAAGCCCCCCACAGGAAAGAAACTGTAAAGTGGTCTGAGTATTCCACAGGCTGCTCACGCACATCAGTAAATGACTCTCCCTTCTTAACAAAGGCCATATCAAGACGACTGGACCTCCCTGCACAAAGGTAAGTATGTCTGCCAACACGACCATTGCAGATGGCAACATCCACTAGGTCTGCCTGCTGGATGATACGGTTTAGGAAACCTTCTGAGTTATTTACTCTAGTTCCCGTCCTATCTTGTGGCCTTAATACCTGGTTGAAATCTCCAGCCAGAAACACTGGAAGGGAAGTGTGGAGATACTGTCTCATGTCAGACAGCAGTGCACTTCTTCCTTGGCAAGACTGTGGCCTATAGATATTAATAAGGCACATCTTCCTGCCTCTGGCTGTGATGTCAAGAAGGAGACACCTGCCTACCTTAATTTCCATAAGTCGATGTACAACAACATTCAATTCAGATCTAAACAGTACCCCCACACCACCACATGGCTCAGCTGCTATTGACCAGAACGAAGGCCCATGGTGCCACTCTGAAGCTGCCCTCTGAAGGTCAAAAAATCATCACCTGAGGAAGGACCTATATGGTCTGAAACACGTTGTGCAAATAAATAAAAGAAAACAGATTTTTATAGCATTTTGACCCCTGGAGTACTCATTGAATTGTATTTGCAAGATATTGGGAGCCTGGCGACTTCCTACTCCATTGGAGGCCATCCAACTCTGATAACAGGAAGAAGTTTTTTGCCAAAAGTTTACTTGAATTTGCCTCTGAAGGTCAGCCCTTGTAGTCAGTCAAGTCTCCTGAAGGAAAAAATGTCTCCATCAGACGAGGAGAGACTAGAAAAAGTTAAAAACCTGGCCTTTGGTGAACGTATGCTACACACATTAGATGTGTAAATCCTAATTGGTTGTGTAGCCATTATGTTGTTTTCTTTTTGGCTTTCTTCCCTTTACTTTCACCATCACATATTCCTTCTTCAAATCTTTTAACCTCGACCCCTGATGGACTGTCTGTTCATCTATGGTCAGGTCTACATGAGAAATAAGCCCAGCACTATCTGGTTTGTCAGCCAAAGAGGCTGAAATGGGCTCAACCACAGAGATGCCTCCACTGTCTTTGGGGCTTATCTCCTGGTCCCTAGTGTCTGACTGTACCTCCATCTGTTCCAGAAAGATCTCACGATCTATTCTCTGGAGTTCTTCCCTCTCCATCTTTGACCCCAAGAGTCATCCTCGTCCGAATCATCATTTTGTACTTGGGAATAACGATTGGATGTCTCTGGACTAAAGCACATGACTCCAGGGGTCTTTTTTGCTTTGCTAGAGCCACCAACTACTTGCCATTGTTCTTCACTAGGGGTCTGTGATTCTTGCAGAGTACGTTTAAAGGGCAAGGAAAGGCAAAGAAATAAAATCCCATTTTTACTTTCTTTAATGAATAAGAAATCTATCTCCAATATATTTTAATTAAAAAATGTGTACTGTTTTCATAAGAAACCTGACTGTATGCAGTGAAATTCTCCCTTCATTTATTGCTGTGGATAGGAATTTTCATACAGTCCCTAACTTCTGGCAGGGAAACAATCATACTTTTGAACAGCAGGGGGAGCCCCCGCCTTACTTACCAGCCATGCAGAACTCAAGCAGCTTTGTTTTTTGATCATTTATGACGACACCTAAGAAGCCCAGACCACACTGAGCATGTGCGAGTCTTGATATTACAAAGATGTATAACAAAGTTACAAGATGACAGCCCCCTGTGGCCAACTTTGAAAGCATAAATCATTTGTTTGATTAGGCTTGTGGTGCAGTAAGTTCATGTTTATGTTTAGTATACAAAATACACCATTTCTACCCTTATTCTATTTTACACTTTCCTTGCCCTTTAAGCTTTCCTCTCTTTTTATTTTTATTTTTTTTGTAAGGGGATTCCTCTGAGATGGATACAGGTGTTTCACTGATATGTTGGGTAGGTTCAGGAATTACTGTATCTGGAGGGTGTGTCTGCGGGTTGGGATCTGGGGAGATTATGGGGCCTATCACGGTTTGTGAGTGGCCTTTTGTGGCACTTGATGGGCAAGGCTGTGGTGATGATATCTGATCTACCTCCCTGTGAGTATGAGTCTGCCCTCTCTGATGTTGTACCTTCCTTCCTATACCATCCTGATCCTCCCCTGTCTCTCTCTGTTGGGGTTGGGTAGGTGCTGTGCCCTCGAGCCTTTGCTGTTGTTCCTCTCTCTGTTGGTTTTCTATCTCATGAACAGCCTCTATCAACAGTTGGTCTTCTTCCTGCACTAACTGATTTTCCACTACAAGAATATTCTTATTTTTATTATGAGAGGCCATAGGGCACAAGCGATGAGGATGCCCCCTATTACCACACAGGTTACACTTAATGTCCTTACAGAACCTCTTTGTATGGCCTATTTTCCCACAGAGGATAAACTTCTCTACAGCACAGGAACTGGCCAAGTGATTTAGTGACCCACATTTAAAGCATCTTTTGGCCTGGCCAGCATAGAAGCAGATGCACTTTTGCCTATGAAAAAAGTGTTAGGCAGATGTTGGGGGACATTATTAACCAGCGTAAGCTTGACCTCAGTTTTCCAGCCCCCCGTCCACACATCATCTTCAAGTACACGGACTAATGGGGAGAGGACTGTGCACTGACGCTTCAGCCACGTGAGCACATCATCCACAGGGACCCCTTCATTTTTTACAATGATGGTGATGTTCTTTATCTCTGGCTTAGATATTGGCATGGCCTCAAAATTCTGCCATTCAGGCTGTGTTTTTAGGGTCTCAAAGAGCCGCCAAAAAGCATCTAACCCCTGTGGAATTTTGAAGCTCACATCCCACTCTGTAGGTGACAATACAACGGCCATTCACGCTGTCGGAGCTGCCCAATAAATCCAACTTCGCTCAGCTGCTATCCAATATTAAAACATTGATTAAAGAAGAAGTTACTGTGCTGCAAGGGGAGCTGAGTAAGCTCTCTAACAGTATAGTTACATAGTTACATAGTTAAATTGGGTTAAAAAAGACAAAGTCCATCAAGTTCAACCCCTCCAAATTAAAACCCAGCATATACACACACACCCCTCCACTCAAACCATATATGCCCATAGCTATACTAACTGTAGAATTTAGTATTATGTCTGTCCCAAAAATCATCCAAGCCCCAAGGTGCCATAATGATGTCAGTGTATCCGAGACCCGGTGCCACCGTTTTTAGCCCATGTGAGTTGCTTAGTTTTGTTTGACTCTGTTTCTCTACAGACAATCCGGGGACCTATTTTGTTTTTTTTACTCCATTACTATTACGTGTGTGAGATCCTGAAGATACCTACGATTCATACATGATACACCACATTGTTGGGGAATAATCCAAAGACCAGAGATCACTTGAGATGAAAGGGTTAATCCAAGTTTATTATTTATGTAATAAACATATACAAGCAACGTGGGTTCTGATACACAAGTAGGTCAGAACTGAGAAACAAAAGATTGACCACACATTATATACCCTCTAGTGGGGAACTTCATGGGAATGGTATGTGAAAGGAGTAATGAAGGGAACCAAAACATAACAGAATAGTGATAAGAACCTTCTCAGCAGATGTTACACATAACCTTGAACAGTTTCTAGAAAGGCCTCATGGGCACTTACAAACTGTTCACTCCATTAAGGGGGGCCAAGCAGGGCCTGCAAGACTTTTTCCTCCACAACATGTTTGTGACACACAAGCTTAATATGTTGATTGCTTTGTCACCTGTAGGCCTTTGATCCTTACTTTCTCTCCCCATGATCAGGGCAGTTATGTTTTTACACTTATCTAGGGGTATACAGAGCCCCTCCTGGCCAGTGGCGTAACTACTCCCTGGTGGGCCCCGGTACAGGATGGGAACCTGGGCCCCCCACTCGGGCCCATACCTCTATAAATTCCATGCTGGAGTGTTGATAGCATGTGTGCTGTAAAATCTCCACTAGATAACCGCCTGCCATAACTATTTTCTTGGCTCCGATGGGCCCCAAGGTGCAACTGCACCCCCTGCACCCCTGGTAGTTACGCCACTGCTCCCGGCTGGTTTACCCTCAGGTACACGTACACAACCTCATTTAACTATATGGAAGTAATGGTTTAAAGTACTTTCAATGTACCCATGGAACCTCAAATCGATTGCTCCGCTGAGAAGTCCAGCATTCCTCATCGCATCATTCACAATATTACAAAAGACCTGTATCGGCTACAGGTCGTGGATGCCTGGCGACTAGTTAAACCCAAGGAAAAGACTATACTTTCTACTCCACTAGCCATGGTTTATACACTAGAATTGACTACATTTTTCTATCTCAGCACCATGTGAGCACCCTGGGAGACATAGACATACACACCCACTCATGGTCGGATCACGCCCCCATATCCATGCAACTAACCTTAAATAGAGATACCTCTAAATCAGGGGTCCCCAACCTTTTTTACTTGTGAGCCACATTCAAATGTAAAAAGAGTTGGGGAGCAACAC
>CM044443.1:134950122-134965769 GCA_024363595.1 Xenopus borealis | reverse complement strand
CTACTGTCTCCATCTTGTCCTACTGTCTCCATCTTGTCCTACTGTCTCCATCTTGCACTAGTTGGACTATCCAGCAGTAGTGATGGGCGAATTTATTCGCCAGGCGCAAATACATTCGCGAAACACCAGCGAAAATTGCACTAGCTGGACTACTTCACTGGGAATTTGTGAATTTTTCGGCAAAACAGGATAGATTCGCCCATCACTATCCAGCAGTGTATTTCCAGGTCTACCAGTGGTAAAAGGCAGTTTCCATAAAAGCATATAGATGTCTTGGGGGTAATGTGTATTGTTTTGACAAGTGATTGTTTCTAATAACTGAGGTTTTATCTTCTAAACAATAATAAATGGAATATAAAACTAGGCACACTTTCCCTTTAAAACAAATTGTTTCCGTGTCAGGGCTATTCTTATGAAAAGTCAATAATGAATGTACCACGTAACAATGAGATTCCGTGTAACCAAGAGATTCCATGAGACTGTTTGTTTAGCAACAGATGGGAATCGAGTTTTACTGGGGAGTCACACCCATTCTGCGGCCACAGCCACACACAAATCACATTTATCTATTACACAATTAAGTGTAAATAAGGGCGATGATCATGTCAGAGAATTGTTGTTTGGTGAATAATAGGCATAAATGTGTCACTTCTGTGTATACAAAGTATTCAGGGTGCTGCCATACTGGAAACAGGAGAGGTGTGTTTGGCATTAATAAAGTTGCTGCCTGATTTCCAAGGTAAGGATTTGGATAGTTCCAATGTCGGAGAACAATGAAGTAACCTGGCCACTAGAGGGTGCTGTTACATTGAAGCCATTACAGTATTTAATGATACAAGAGCAACACAAAGCAGTATGGCAGCACCCTCAGTGCTTATCAATACTGTAAACTAATATTATCATGTAGGCAATGCCACTATGAGGGGTTTTGGTGCTTTATAACCCACGCTGCAGCCATGGACAGAGATTGGTTGTTTGTTCTTCTATGTGGCCTATAGAGTACAGCAAGCAAGAAAACCATGTCCGAACCACCTTCCCTCAGTTCAACCTTTTAGTCCCTGAAACATCAGCTATAAAATCTTTATTACTGGCTTTAATGGAATGCATTAGCCCGGGACGTGCCTCTGCATTATCTCTGTCCTAGTCCCTCGGCTTTATCTCTCTATAAAGAAGCACCCAGTGGTGTGACGTCCGGGGAGCAGGGGGGCCTTCAGGCTGCTTAACCTTCAAGCTGTGTCAATGTCAGTGCCCACTGAGGAGCCCCCCAGTAACTAAAATAAGGGGCGCACACTTATTCACACAATGCTATAATTGCAATAGCCTCCAGAATTAATTCTCCCTTATAATTACAGCCTTGTTTTTCTGCCTTTACCCAATTAATTGCGATAGATATTTATTCCACTGCCCCCCCCCATTTCTTCCATTGTGCTTTAACTCTTCTGTGGCCCCTACAAACAGGCACAATGCAAAGGGCCCGAGCGCTGACCCCAATCTGTGGGCGTTTTATTGTACGGGAATAAAATAGAAAGAAAAGAATGTTCTTTGCCTTTTCCCTGCTTCTTTCCCTCCGGTTTAATGGCACAATGAGCAATTAGCGGGTTCGTTTCGGGAGTGATTTACTGCAGTGGGTTAGAGGTAACCGAGGTTTTCGTATGATGTCACCGCACCGCCGCTTTTCACCGGAACCTGATTAATTCTCTGCCTCTCACAAACATTTTAATGTGATTTTATTTTTATTTTTTCCATTTGTAGTTGATACAATAAGTCTCGCAGGCAATTTCCATAGGGCTGAGATTTCTGCATCTGGAATTATGAACTGAAAGGAGGAAATATAAAAATAACAATTGAATTCGATGAAGCGGAATTGTATCAGAGGGATGTTGTGACCTCTAAATGACAACATTCCCCTGGAAGCTAATTCCACACATCTGAAATGAAATGCACATTAAATAGAGACATTAGTCTGGCTGTTCGTGGATTGGAAAAACAGTAGATGTAGATCTTCCTTGTATCAGAGGTACTTTGGCCAAATGGACTTCAGCAACAGAAAGACCAGGGGTTGGTCAATGATAATACAAATTGTTATTGTCTCCATCTTTCACTACTGTCCATCTTGCAATATCCATTTCCCCTTACTGTCACCATCTTGTCCTACTGTCTCCATCTTGTCCTACTGTCTCCATCTTGCCCTACTGTCTCCATCTTGTCCTACTGTCTCCATCTTACCCTACTGTCTCCATCTTGCCCTACTGTCTCCATCTTGTCCTACTGTCTCCATCTTGTCCTACTGTCTCCATCTTGTCCTACTGTCACCATCTTGTCCTACTGTCTCCATCTTGCCCTACTGTCTCCATCTTGTCCTACTGTCTCCATCTTACCCTAATGTCTCTGTCTTATACTACTATCTCTATCATCCCCTACTGTCTTCATCTTGCTCTATTGTCTTCTAGTTTACCTACTTTCTCTATCTTGTCCTACTGTTTTCATTTTGTCCTACTGTCTCCATCTTTTCATACTGTCTCCATCTTGTCCTACTGTCTCCATCTTTTCATACTGTCTCCATCTTGCCCTGCTGTCTCCATCTTGTGCCACTATCTCTATCTTGCCCTACTGTCTTCATTTTGTCCTACTGTCTCCATCTTGTCCTACTGTCTCCATCTTTTCATACTGTCTCCATCTTGCCCTACTGACTCCGTCTTGTCCTACTGTCTCCAACTTTTCATACTGTCTCCAGCTTGTGACCCCATCTTTCCCCAATGTCTATATCTTGCCCTACAGTCTCCATCTTGTCCCACTGTCTCCATCTTGTCCCACTGTCTCCATCTTATCCTACTGACTCCATCTAGTCCTACTTTCGCCATCTTTCCCTAATGTCTCCATCTTGTCTTTCTGTCTCAATCTTGTCCTACTGTCTCCATCATTCCCCACTGTCTCTATCCTGCCCTACTGTCTCCATCTTTTCATACTGTCTCCAATTTTTCCTCCAGTCTCTATGTTGCCCTACTGTCTCCATCTTGTCCTACTCTCTCCATCTTACCCCATTATCTCTATCTTACACTTCTATCTCTACTTTTTCCTACTGTCTTCATATTGCCCTACTATCTCCATCTTGCCCTACTGGCTGCTGATATACACTAACAGAGAATAAATTATGAGTCATACTGTTAGATGAAGCACAATGAGGAGCAAAACCACAACTCAAACAAGTTTTTCCTTCAGAAAAGCTGAATGTTTACTTTTCTCACCAGACTCACTTTGCTCAGACAGAATTATGAGCCTCGTGACATCTCACAAAACTTTAGCTTCATAATTTAGCCGGGGAGAAAAACAGAAAAGGATAATCAATGGCATTCAGGAGTGTCCTTCAGTGTAACTTGTCTTAATCACGCAAGAGGCCAGCAAAGTTATCTGGGGCCACAATGACGGGTCTCCTCTTTCCCTCGTTCCATTACGTGAGGTCGCTTGAAGATACAGTTGGAACCAATTAAACAGCTGAGGGTCAATAGCTCAAGTTCTTCGCAGAAAGCAGCTGCCACCAGACGCCCTCTAGGAACCTCCAGTCTTCTCCATGTAAATTGAGCAAAATTACTAAATACCAAGGTATAAAATTCAGATCGGGAGAAGAAACTTAAAGGGACAGGAATCGTTTTGTGTGTAGATCTGTATTAATAGTGATGTGTCCCCTTTAATAATGGCTATGGAAAGAGCAGGTGCAGGGAGGGTGAGATACACAGCACCTCCCACTTTCCTTACACATCCAATCACCAATCCTCTCTCACTTATCCAATCAATTCAGTTTTGGTTTCATTAGACACTCTGGCCTTCATATATTCAGGTAACATGATCAATCAGTAGGGCTGGTTTTACAAATTGTGGAGGGCCATCAGCAGCAAGTTGGTGCAATGCCCTCAGAGTTGACTTTTTTTGGGCAGAGGGTGTTTGCCTTGGCCCCAAACGTGGGCAGGGTCCTAACATTTCAATGGAGTTGGCAGGAATGCATTTTCCCATCACCCCACACAATCTCCATTGATGGTAGAGAGTTGGGTCCCACCACAAATGCTGTGTAGACCCATCAGTACCCCCACCTCAACAGGCAGGACAAGGTAATGGCATGGGAATTTCATAGTTTATTTTCTCATGTTTTGTTCAACTTACCTTGATTGGTCAGGTAAGTTGGGGTAATAAAACATTAACCCCAAGTCAAGTCACCCCCTCCCCCCCCCCAGCAGCCTAACAACAGAACAATGGGAAGGTAACCAGATAACAGCTCCCTAACACAAGATAACAGCTGCCTGGTAGATCTAAGAACAACACTCAATAGTAAAATCCATGTCCCACTGAGACACATTCAGTTACATTGAGAAGGAAAAACAACAGCCTGCCAGAAAGCAGTTCCCTCCTAAAGTGCTGGCACAAGTCACATGGCCAGGGGCAGCTGGGAAATTGACAAAATGTCTAGCCCCATGTCAGATTTCAAAACTGAATATAAAAAAATCTGTTTGCTCTTTTGAGAAATGGATTTCAGTGCAGAATTCTGCTGGAGCAGCACTATTGATTGATGCATTTTGAAAATACCATGTTTTCCCATGATAGTATGCCTTTAAGACAATACCTGACAACAGTATCAGGAAGGAAGTATAAAATGCAAAGTGACCCTGAAAATATCTACAACCAAATCCTTCACTGCTTTGATCCTGAGACATTGGGTATGAGTTGGGTGAGTCTCTACCTGCCCTTGTCTCACCTGTGAGCCCCAGGGATCCTCCAACTCAGTGGGTGCCTCACTCCGCATTCGTTTAACCTCAAGTTTTCCTACATTTATTACACTGGAAAGATACAAACCCGCACGTACTCTTAGCTTTACTCGCTTACAATTCCCAATAAATTATTCATGGGTTTATTTCGGGAGCCTTTGATGTACATATAAAATACATATTCTCATTTCTAAGCAATATCAATTTTTTATATTCTGTATTAGAAGCTGCGAGGAGCTCGCCGTCGCCCCCCGGGGGCATTTACTGAACAGACTAAAACGATTCCTGCGCTCGGACAGACAATTGGCCAAAGGGCAGAGAGTTGGTGCAAATGGATCAGTGGGTGAAAGGAACCAGTATATTCTCTGGATTTCCTAATGAACTGCAGCTCTGGGAAGTCATGGACTGAGTCTCTGCTCCAAATACACAGGGGGAGGGAATTCAAAGCAAACAGAGGTCTGGGGAGATCACACAAATCTGTAGGTAAATGAAAAAGTGGTTGTAACATCCAGGTTGTACAGCGTTGGGGGGCTGTTACCCCAATGTTTCTATATATCTGTAACCTTGTTATGAGCTAAGGGGGCCCAGTCTGAAGGTCAGTTAGGGGGAGATTTGGGGTGAGTGCTTATTTGTACCCTGGGTACCCCTGGAACTATAGAAGGGTGACTGTTACCCAAATGTTTCTATATATCTGTAACCTTGTTATAAGATAATTAATAGATTACAATATATACAATACATTACAAAGCTGCTTCTAATAAAATCATTAACCTTTGTAGAAAACCTTTGCTTCCCCTTTAAATCCTGCTCTGGTACCCGGAAGAATGAAAAGAAGATAAAAAGGGGAAATATAGCTGTACTGTGTAATCCTGTATCCTGGTTTGGGTCGAATAATTTGGGTCATAGACCACTGAGCACAGACCCTATTTAAGTTTTCTTCTCCTTTAATCTGAGCGGAGGTGACATAAAATAAAGTGGCTTCTGATAGCCACAAAGAAACAGCGATGACACCTGTTCAAACAGTTATCGAGGTTTATGCTTGAGAGTCTGGATGCGCCAAACACAGGATTAAATTCAGCGCTTTCTTGTGGAATTAGGATCCAGAAAAACCCTTAGGACTCAGAGTAGCAAAACCCAAACCCATAACTTCATAGGTTTTTATAACTCAGGGTATTCAATGTTCTTGAGTTGCAATGAGCAAACATTGAACAAACATATTCCTTCTTTACTGGTACTTGTATATAAAGCAGCTCCCTGCACTTCAACACAATTGGGTTCAGTGCAGCTACTTTTGCCCCAAATCCTCTTGCTATTTGCACAGAATCAGATCTGGACTGGGGCTAGGGTTGCCACCCTTTGTTGAAAACAATATATATTTATCTTTTTTTCCCATTAATAACATTGGGATCAACCATCAAAAATATAGGCCAGGCTGGTAAAACACCAGAGAGGTGGCAACCCTAACTGGGATTCAAAATAGGCCCTGTCTGGATTTCACCTGGACAACCCAGTTTTTGGGCTGCCTGGGTGAAAAGTTCCAAATTAGGAAATCCAGACAGGACACTGAAGTGAGTGACATGGCGATCGGCCAATTGCTGATCGCCACATCATCATGCCCCTGACATCATGCGTCCCACCTCCCCACAACGACCACTCTGCCCCCAACATCACTGCCCAGCCCCCTACAATACTGGCCAGCCCACTGCCAGTTTTTGTCTTAAAAAAAAAAAAGATGGCGACCCTATAAATAGTGCCTGTCTGTGGCATCTTACAGAACCCACACATTGCCAGTCCAGGCCTGGGCACAATGTGCCCATTGATTTAACCTTCTACCACCCTTGAATATGTTCATAGCTACCTGGCCAGTATTAATGGATGCAGCAACCCTATTCCCAAAAATGCTTTCTCAGATGTCACTAGGATTCCACTCATGTTTCCCCTTGGTTGCACAGTGATGACCAGCCCTGCCCAAAATTTTGTAGTATTGGGCCCCATGAGTTCTGATGTTTGCCCTGCCCATACTACTAAGTTATCAGGGCCCTCCACCCAGGTAGCCCCAACTATTAGTCCATGGGTAACCTGGGCCCCCTACAAACAAGTAAAATGGGGCATCAATATAAAATTAGGCCTTTGCACTTCCCTGATCCACATGGCTGCTCCCAAATAATTCCATAATTCCCCCTACACTTTTATCCACAAATGCATTGCTGTGGGGTCCCAACCTGCAGTATTCCCTGTACCCCTATGATGGCATAGCTGGTGCTAATGAATGGGTCTCCCCAGCCCACCATAACCTTTCTGTGCCAGCCAGTGGGAACCTTCAGCCATGTAGCTGCAGAATTGATATGGGTAATATGGGTGTATCTCTTAAATATCACTAAAACTGGTGCCCAACTCAATTCCACTTGGCACATCTTACCCTACTTCCCTACCCCTCGGCTCTCCCCCTCATTCTCTGATCACTCTTCAATTGCCCCCCAACTGTCGCTCATGCCTCTGCTTCCTACCCCTAGTTTCTACCCTGCTTTCTCCTCAGTTACTGTCCCTCCTGCTCCCCAGCAAATTGGGCATCTCTCTCACTGTATCTCCTGCCGACCTCCCAAACAGCCCCCCACTCCCAGTCAGTTTAACTCAAATAATAACCAACTGGTTCTACTCGTTACTTTCGTACAAGACCCGGGGGGGGGGTGTTGGGCCCTTGCAGAAGACATCTCAGCACCGGTGCATTAATACTACAATACATTTCTATTTATCTCTTCTTTTCTGCTTGCAAGTACAACTCCCCGCACCTCACAGGGCTTCAATAACTTATAAAAATGATTATAAAAAAAAATAAAATAAACTTTCCAAGAGATTGGGCATTTCAATTGAGTCCTTCCGCTCCCCTGGTGCGTTCCTGAAAGGGTTCATCTTGGTTTCTCCGCCTGAGCGAGGGGCAGCGCTTGCTATAAAAAACCTGATTTTCAGTAAAATTAAGCAGGATCTGCTACACTGCGTCCTTTAAACCTTTAATCCTTTTTAACACCATGAAATCTAAGGGATAAAGTTGAATAAACGGTGTTTCTCATAAGTTGTGAAGGATCTACATGGGTCGCGCGTGGAGGTTGTACATCACAATGACGTTGCCAGGACAACAATACAAACTCATTTCTTGTGTGTGTCTCACATAAAGGTGATATTACAATTCTTTTTTTTTTTGGAAAAGACTTGTTTTGGCTTCTTTCATTAGTGGTGACAGGGTATTATTTCTATTGTGATCTGAAGCCAAAATAGTAGGCTTTCAACCTGGCATTAAGGATCTCCTCCAACCTGAGCAACTGTCAACCTGTCTCATTGATGCCAATGGCTCCTTTATTCCAGCGCCAGAAGCTCGGAGCCCCCGCTGGGACTTTTATTACAGAGTTACCTTCACTTCGCTAATAGGTCCGGCGCCATCGATAGGGACATTAAATACGTGTCAAGAGCAGCTCTTTAGGAGGACAAAAGCCCAGCGCTGAACATTAGGGTCATGGCTACAATTGGCCACATTATTGAGCCCAGATTCATTATTAACCAGAAGAAAGGAACTAATTTGTTCCCCTTTGTCCTGGAGTAATTGTTAGCTTGTCAGGACTCTATTAGCACAGTCATTATCTAATAAAAGAGCATGAATATGAACCTGTAAGTGCTACAGGACTGGGGGCAGAACTTTAATTACCTTGTTACACACAGGGTGGTCTTTGTGTCTCCCTGGGAAGAACCGCTGTAATCATCCATTGAAACTGTGATGCTGTAATGAAATACAATGGGACAACTCTCCCTGGAGGCCTGGAGCAGTGTCTCTGTGATAGGGAGGCTTAATGGTCTTCTAGATTCTTCCAGCAGCCCAGATTGATACAGCATTGCATTCATCTGTAACCTTGTTAGGAGCTACAGATGAAAGGGTGGTCCCTGGACTAAGGTTGTACCTCGGGGGGTTTCATCCAAAAAGACAGAAAGCCACTATTCCAGTAGGTGGAACTCTGGTTCATTAAGTGGACTTTAGGATTTTTAAGCTTGGATCCAGTAACATCTAGTTAAACCACAGTCTTTACTAATATTTTATTGGGGACATTCAGACCTATCTTTTGGGCTTCCATGGATATTGCTTTTCCCTGGACAAGCCATTTCATGAGAGGAGCAGACGTAAATATGGATAATGGGAGATAGTAAGTGTTGCAGGGCATGATTGAAAAGGTTAGACATAATGGAGAAAGTAGGGTAAGATGAAGACCATAAGACAAGATGGAGATAGTAGAGCAAGATGGAGACAGTTTGACAAGATGAAGATAGCAGGCCAAGATGGAGACAGTATGGCAAGATAGAGACAGTAGGACAAGATGGAGATAGTAGGCCAAGATGGAGACAGTATGGCAAGATGAAGATAGTAGGCCAAGATGGAGACAGTATGGCAAGATAGAGACAGTAAGACAAGATGGAGACAGTAGGAAAAGATGGAGACAGTAGGGCAAGATGGAGACAGTAGGACAAGATGGAGACAGTAGGGCAAGATGGAGACAGTAGGGCAAGATGGAGACAGTAGGACAAGATGGAGACAGTAGGACAAGATGGAGACAGTAGGACAAGATGGAGACAGTGGGACAAGATAAAGACAGTTGGGCATGATGGAAACAGTAAGACAAAATGGAGACAGTAGGGCAAGTACAAGATGGAGACAGTAGGAGAAAATGGAGACAGTCAGGCAAGATGGAGACAGTTGGACAAGTTGGAGACAGTAGGACAAGTTGGAAAAGCAGTATGTGATGGTGTCAGAAAACCAATATGGCAACAGTAGGGCAAGGTGGAGGCTTGAGATAGCTGGAGAAACTGATTCCATGATCAGTGATATCAACACAAACTCACTGGAACCACACAGACTCTAATAAACTGAAACTACTGTAGAGAGTTTCCAAGTGTTAGTTATATGCACACAAAGTGGTTAAAACTAAGCCCATTAGTGGATTAAAGAAAGCCCCAAGTTTTGGCCTACCTGCAATACCCCTACATAAATATGTATATATAGCTTTGGACTGGCCAGTCAGGATGCCAGGGGATATTCTGGTGCAATCCAGATACAATGTAGCACATATATATATAGATGTCAGGTTCTCTAGCGGACCACAAGAGGCCCATTCAGGGGTGTTACAGAGGAAGCAGACCCTGCGGCTGCAGGGGGGTCCAGAAGGTAAATGGGACCTAATTCAAATACAATTTCAGTAAATATTGGTAAAACAGATGAATGTCTAAACCTTTTTGAGGGCCTGAAAAATAATTTGCTGTGGGGCCCAGTTTTATATATTTATGCAAATGGGCCCATTATAACCCTGACCACATAGCTTGTGATCTAAATCAACCAGTTAACTAAATTTTCCTCCAATCTCTCCCCTTTCTTCTCCCGCCTGGTATACACAGAGCCGTGCCGCTCAGCAGAGCATCTTTTCCTATTTGTCAAGCGTTTATGAAGGCAGAAATGTTATTTTATAATCAGCATAAACTCACCGCTGGGACCAAAACACTTCTTTACTGTCGCTAATGAAATATCTAAGCCACCCGTGACTTGGCACAGTAACCGGCGCACAGAGGGATTGACAATCCAAGAAGAATGATGAAATAGAAGGAAGAGTGACAGAGGATTAGGAATATGAGATTAAAGGTTTGTTAAAGGGAAATCAATTAGAGGGGCAGGCTGTGGGGAGGATGGATCCAAGAGGTTCCTTCTATTGGAATGGACAACAGTATCTTGGGTGCCCCCTGTAACCCTCTAAAACTCTTAGGGGAAGGAGAATGTGGAGAGAAAAGAGGAATGAGAATAATGGAAAGATAAATGTGGAAGAGAAGAAGGAAAAAAGCTGATGAGGGAAGGGACGATTAGAAAAAGACAAGAAGCTGTTAGAAAGGGGATAAGAGAGAGGAAAGATTGGGGAAGGGAGGAGAAATGTGGAAGAAGATAGCACAACTAAAGGAGGAGGAGAATAAAGAAATAACAAAAGTGCTTAAATAGCAGAAAATGGAGGATAGCATGGAAAGAAAAGAGAGAGTGGAATGAAAAGAGAAGTCCTGGCACTTCCAAGTCCTACATCACACAAATGATGAGAATGGAAAGATGAATGTGGAAGAGATGAAGGCAGCGCCAGTTTTGCTGGGCGGGCGCCCCTAGGTCATGCTGTCTGAGTGGTCCTAGCGCCCGCACTAACTCACGTAGGCACAAGAACGCTGGCGAACAAGCGCCGGAGCACTGGGGAGCAGCGTTCCCCATGTGGCCTCACCACAAATCCAGGCCTGGATGAAGGAAGAGAGCTGGGGAGGGAAGAGAAGATTAGAAGAAGATAAGAGAGATAAGAGGACAGCAAAGAAAAGAGGAGAATGAGAGAAAGGGGACAGAATGGGGAAGGGAGGAAAAATTAAGAAGATAATAGCAAAGCCAAAGGAGGAGGAGAATAAAGAAAGAACAAAAGTGGATGAAGAGCAGAATAGGAAGGAGAATGTGGAGAGAAAAGAGAAGACCTCCTCCAAGTCCAGTATCACAGAGATCTTGGCCAACCCTGTTGTAAAGCTTCTGGTGGAGCTAATGTCTAACACTCAGCCATCAAAATACAGTAGTTCTGAACTCTATGGACCATGGGCAGTTGCAGTGCAGTCAGCAGGACTTCTCAATGTTAATAAGACTTTGGGGGACTTGGGGGTTCACTGTTGATCTTGGTGAGTTTAGCCGGGCAATATTCAATGAAGCCACTTTTTACCACCAACCTTGTGTTTTGGCCTCTCTGGATCCTCTTAAATTTGCTTGTACAATCAGTTGGGTGGTTAATGAGCCATGAAATTGCGATTGTGCTGGATGGAATCTCATTGAACCAACTTGTACGTGGAGCAGAAATAAAACCCCATATTCACATTCAGCTTCCATCTAATGGAGAGGGCCTCCCAACTCAAATACCAGACGGCAGCCAATCAAATCTCTGCTATTCAAGTGAATTTGCCTTAATAACCTTAACTTGTGCCAGTGGGACGAGTCCTCTGCCGACTGCAAAAATGCAGAGAAATATGATTTATTGTAATTGCTTTCAGTTTTCTCAAACAAATTGGCATAAAATTACCAGCGGCTCTCACTGACCTGATATTATGTTCTATATTATAGCATCGAGTTATGGGACTTCCTAGTCATATCTGTGTCTGTTACATACTGTACTGTCTAAGGGAATCAATATGGAACCTCCCATGTGTATAAATACAAATATACAGAGAAGGAATGTTCTGGGCACACAATAAGCTATACCCTCATACTGTACTGTCTAAGGGAATCAATATGGCACCTCCTCCCATATGTATAAATACAAATATACAGAGAAGGAATGTTCTGGGCACACAATTAGTTTACCATCATAGTGTGTCTAATGTAAGCTCTATGGCAGCTCAGTTCCTCTAGGGATAATCAAAAGCCTTTCCTTATCAAATCATTTATAATTATCAGTACTCAGTAGAGGAGGGAGGGGGGGGTAGGTAAAATGTCCCATCATCGGCCAATCTTGCCTTAATTCAGCCAATCTGTATTTAAGATAATCCTTCTTGAGCTTTTAAGATGTTTTCTGAGATATTTACTAATTAAGCGTTCGCCGGGAAGCATTAAAAGCGACGCGAACTCTCCGACGTAAAAGGCGCAGGTCACCGTCTCCCACTCGCCATGAGATATTGTCCTTTATATCACTTGACATTTAATGAATTGGGTTCCCGGGCTGTGGTGCTTTAATGAAGACATCGCTGCGTCTCTCCAGCCCTGGTGCTGACACGGTGAATTTCCGGAGACTAATTTGTGCCGAGTACAATGCAAGCGGAGTGTTAATGGTAAAATCAATGGAGCTGTTTATTATTATTATAAGAAGGAGGAGAATTTGTCATTGGGTCGTTGGACTTTTACTTGGGAGAAATTTCTCAAATGTGCAAATTTGGGATTGTTTGCAGAAAAGAAGAATTTTCTGATTACTGATGCACGGAACTGTAACACTCTGCCAACGATCTCTCCCCAATATACTTACACTGAGGTGGGTGATACCCAGCTGATCCAACTGTGGCCCCTAGGGCTCAATGATCAGATCATAATGAAAGGTATATGGGCGGTCAGATCATAGGATCAATGAACAAATACAAGATCCTCTGCACTCAACCCATTATCAATATATTCAAGACATTGAGACATTCTGTACATACAGCTACTAAATATGACTTACCCTTTAAACAGCAGGGATTGTTTGTCCATATATTACAATATATTTAAGCTGAACAACTACGTCAAAGTCATCCCATATCTG
This sequence comes from Xenopus borealis, assembly GCA_024363595.1. Lineage (NCBI taxonomy): Eukaryota > Metazoa > Chordata > Amphibia > Anura > Pipidae > Xenopus > Xenopus borealis. Next base: position 134,952,694 of record CM044443.1, on the reverse strand, counting down.
GCCAGTCCTACTCTCAAATTCATCTGATTCATTAAGGATTCTATTGCTTCTTTATACATTTTACATTAAGTTTTACCTGCAACTTACTCGCTGCTTTCAAAGAAAAACTCCTAAACCTGGTTTCCCTTTTATTAGGGAGTTTTACTTTGAAAGCAGCTAGTGAGTTGCAGGTAAAACTTAGTGCTTTGTAAAATGTATAATGAAGCAATGTAATTCTTAAAGGAGAAGTCAACCCAATCGCGATATGTGCACATTGAGGTGGGCGATATTGGGCGGATCCGATGTTGGGCCCCAGGGCCCAACGATTGGATCATAATGGAGGCGAAATGGGCGGTTGGATCACGGGACTGCATACACGCAGAGATGTGCTCACGAACTGCGGGTTTTTAACCTGCCGATCGAAATCTGCCCGACTTTCGGCCAGATAACGACCGGGGAAACCCGTCGGATGACCTCACACACGGGCCAGTAAGCCGCCAGCTTTTATCGGCCCGTGTATGGGGGCCTTTAGATCTACCAGGCAGCTGTTATATTGTGTTAGGGAGCTGTTATCTGGTTACCTTCCCATTGTTCTGTTGTTAGGCTGCTGGGTGGGGGTGATATCACTTCAACTTGCAGTACAGCAATAAATAGTGATTGAAATTTATCCGAGCACAAGTCACATGACTGGGGGCAGCTGGGAAACTGACAATATGTCTAGCCCTATGTCAGATTTCAAAATTAAATATAAACAAATCTGTTTACTCTTTTGAGAAATTTCAGTGCAGAATTCTGCTAGAGCAGAACTGTGTGTTTTTTTTGTTTTTTTTTAAAAACATGTTTTCCCATGACAGTATCCCTTTAAGTTTCCTTTTTGCTCTACACCATGATGCCTGTAGAGGGGTGGGGACATAGCCGGCACATGAGTACCCCCTAATTATAACAGCCTTGTATCCATGAAGACTTTGACTCTGGCACACGGTGCAAGTTGCTGCTTTTATGTCATAATGATCCTTATTATGGAAAGACCTCTTATCTGTAAACACAGCGTCAGTACAAGTGTCACCTTGATGAAGTCACTGATAGAGTTACTTGTTTCCTTTCCAAAATACCTCCCCACCGCTACTCCGTTACCTGTCCTCTATCCCTAAGACTTTGTTCATGAAATGTCCTTCTGTTTTTTTTGGTGGTGGGGGGGGGGGGATCAGTGAGACCCAAGTAATGATGTAAATGTCACCCAGTAAGAGGGTGCTGCTGAAGCAATGTCAGGCCTGGCACAGGGAGAGATCAGAATTAATGACTGATTTTTATCTGGAGGAGAATATAATTAGCTGTTATTTGTGGAGTCTTGGCAACCGCAGGGGGGGTACAAGGGGGTGCTCAGGGAAGGAAGAGATGGATCGAGCCCCCCCATCCCTGTGCCGTTGCATTCGGAAGAGACAGAAGTTTCTGGAAAGGCTTCAATCCCAGAAGCCCCCAGAAGGAGCGGCTAATTACAGGACTGAGAGACAAGAGGGTCCATGGAGATGACACTGGCGCTGATTCAAGTGACTGTATTTATAGACTGGAGGAGGATAAAGGGAATAAATAGAATTTGCAGCCAGAGCCACGGAGTATTGTTGTTCTTTATGGAGAAGCAGCAGTGATTGAATGACTGGAAATGAGCAGCAGTGCTAAGAGCTTAGATGGGGCCCTTAATCAGCTCTTCATCCCTAGCTCCAGAATAGGGACCCCCCCCCCCCCCGGATCAAAAAAGAACTCACTGTAATTGCACCGAAAATACAGCAAACAGCCGGAAGGAAGGGACTGGGAAATCCATTATAATACTTATATTAATAAAGAGTCATCATATTATACTGCAATAAGGTAAAATACATCAGACATAAACCTACTGACCGATACAAACAGTAAAGGAGGCCCTGATTCTTAGAGCTTACAACCTACAAGGATAAGCATAAGGGGCAAGTTTACTAAGGGTCGAAGTGAATTTTCCAATAAAATTTGAGTTTTTAAAATTCGAATTTCGAATTAATTTTGGGCTACTTCGAATATCAAATAGCCCCAAATTCAATTTTAATTGAAAAAATTTGAAAATTTAAAAAAATAAAAATTTCGAAGTACTGGCCCTTTAAAAAAAAATTAAAATTCGACTATTCACTACCTTAAAGCTGCCGAATTGTAGCCTATTGGGTACCTCCTGGAAAGTTCCCTGGGAAATTTTCCAAGTCTTGGAAAAATCTAATTTTTTAAAAAAAAAATCCGATTCCAACTATTTTTAAATTTGACCAATAGTAAATCTGCCCCAAGGTGTCACTTTGGGCAAAATATTTGAAAATGATATTAAGTCATATTATGATATATGATCACTTTATATATATATCACTTATCTATCTATATATATATATGGGGAGATATGTGATATATATACAGTGATCATATATCATTTTTATATATATACATATGGGGAGCAGTAATGAAATAGATAAAAGTACATAGAAGAGCAACTAAGCTGATAAAGGGAATGGAAGGGATCAGTTATGGGTAAAAGCAGGTTCGAATTGGTTACACTGGAGAAGAGACAGTTAAGGGGGAT
>CM044443.1:134906073-134919198 GCA_024363595.1 Xenopus borealis | reverse complement strand
CATAAAACTATGTCACATAGGTATTCCCTGTACTAAGCATAATTCAGCAGGAACAGTCCCAAAGTTTGCTCACAGTCTGTATGTTCAACAAGCTGCATCTATTTTACCGTTTAGCGAAAGATCAGGAGCCGGCATTAGTGTGTGATACACATTATAAACACAACGTGTTGTGTGCAGTAAATTTCAGCTCTGTGGGCCATTGACATCAGCGAGTAAATTGTGCCGCCTCTTCTCTCACTTTCTTAGCATTGGATCAAGAAAAATAACTGCAAAACTCCAATAAAATGGTCATTAAATTCTATGTGCAACACAGAGCCTCTAACTATCCCCAATGAAACTGGGTATTTAGCAACCCTAACACTGCGGGGGCACCGACTGCCGGATACTTTGCATTATCTCAATGGCTGTGGGAAAATAAAAACCTAGAAATAATCACCAACAGAACTGATAGGTTTGAACCGATAAACACACAAGAAACTAGATTATTTTGGTGGGGGGGGGGGTGTTTAGTGGATATTGACTCAGTAACAATTTACAGAAAAAGGAAGAAAATTACATTTACAAAAATCAGGTTCAAATAGAAAGGAGGAAGCATCCACATTTAGGGGCAAATTTGGGACAGAAAGACAAGATGGAATCAGTATTCAAATGGAGACAGTAAAGCAAGATGGAGACAGTAGGGCAAGATGGAGACAGTGGGACAAGATGGAGACAGTAGGACAAGATGGAGACAGTAGGGCAAGATGGAGACAGTAGGACAAGATGGAGACAGTGGGACAAGATGGAGACAGTAGGACAAGATGGAGACAGTGGGACAAGATGGAGACAGTAGGACAAGATGGAGACAGTAGGACAAGATGGAGACAGTAGGAAAAGATGGAGACAGTAGGATAAGATGGAGACAGTAGGACAAGATGGAGACAGTAGGACAAGATGGAGACAGTGGGACAAGATGGAGACAGTAGGATAAGATGGAGACAGTAGGACAAGATGGAGACAGTAGGATAAGATGGAGACAGTAGGACAAGATGGAGACAGTAGGACAAGATGGAGACAGTGGGACAAGATGGAGTTAGTAGGACAAGATGGAGACAGTAGGACAAGATGGAGACAGTGGGACAAGATGGAGTTAGTAGGACAAGATGGAGACAGTAGGACAAGATGCCCTACTGTCTCCATGCTGCTCTCCTGTCTTCATTGTATCCTACTGCCTCTATCTTACTGTACTGTCCAAATCTTGCCCTATTATCTCCATCTTGCTCCTCTTTCTTAGTCTCTGCCTATTGTGTCTGTTTTGTTCAACTGTCTCCATCTTGTCCTACCAATGAAATTTCCTTGACTTTTGCCACCATTTTGACTTTCTGTCCACTTCTGTTATTTTTACTATCCTCATCGTGTCCTACTGTTACCACCGTACCCCTAATGTTTCTATTTTACCTACAATCTGGTCCCACTTTCTTTGCCCTACTGTGTCTATCTCGCCCTATTGTCACCTCTTTATGAGTTCGATTTTAACCAGGGTGTTACCTGTACCTGACCCATGTGCCTCCAGGGACTCCTCTTTCCTTCCACACATAAAACATAGAGACAAATGGGTTTCCGATGAATCTGAGCAGAGACGGGCAGGCCGGCTGGGTTCCCTAGGCTCGCCCCCACTTAGCCCATTGCGGACGTTTGCTCTTGTTGAATGTCAGGTGAGTCTGGACTAGGGACAGGCAGAAGAGGTATCTACTCAGCGGCCCCCGATCATTGCACCCAAGGCAGCTGCTTCTTCTACCCCTAGTTCCGGCCCTGAATCAGAGTTGTGCACTGTGAGAATGTGAATTAGAGTGCAAGCTGTGCTGAGAGTTTAAGTGATGAACATATAGGTGCTATACTATATAACAGTTAATAATAATAACGTCATCATCTAGTTCTGTTGTTGCCAGCTTGCCCTTCTATGTCACCCCCACTACTCGTACAGCAAACAAGGTGCACTTACCCCAATTTGTACCCTTGGAAGGGATATGTGATAGGAGTTAATTGGTTAAGTTCTTCTTTACTAAAGCTCATGGCTCTAGAAATACCCCATGCACTCCATGGAAGCCCTAACTAGGGATGCACCGAATCCAGGATTTGGTTCGGGATTCGGCCCGGATTCAGCCTTTATCAGCAGGATTCGGATTCGGCCGAATCCTTTTGCCCGGCCCGAACCGAATCCTAATTTGCAGATGCAAATTAGGGCCAGGGACTGACTTTTTGGCACAAAACAAGGAAGTAAAAAATGTTTTCCCCTTCCCACCCATAATTTGCATATGCAAATTAGGGTTCGGTTTGGTATTCGGCCAAATCTTTCGGGAAGGATTCGGGGGTTCGGCCGAATCCAAGATAGTGGATTCGGTGAATCCCTACCCCTAACACCCCTTTTCCCATATTGTCTCTATAAACCTGTGCGAAAGGATTTCCTTTGTTGACGGCGAATAAAGGGGAGCATAAAGACCACAGAACATTCCGGCGCTAACCCTTGAGTGATAATAGCATCACTTCTGAGAGATTTTCCTTTTTTCCTTTTTCAATAACAACATTATCAAAAAAACCCAGCAGGCGGGTGCACAACAGGAGTGAGTGTTGTCGGCGAGTGCGTTGCATGGAGAAAGCTAATTTCCTATCAGATACATATATTACTATGTACAACAGGCAGCGACATTCAAGGGCTCCAGGGATCCGACAGACGAGAGAATTGCGGTTCTGATGCCGATCGGATCTATTGATGACTCTTCCCGGATTTCATTGTTATTTACTTTATGTTGGAGAACAAAGCCCTTTGCCCCTTGAAAGAGAAATCGACACTGTTCAAATGTTTCTCTTCTGATCTTTATAACAACCAATTGCTGCACAGTACAAAGCGCTGCTCTCTGGGTTTTCTATCTCTGTATATGGATACATTGTAACACACATACACACAGGCAACAATTCCCAATAAACAACCAATAGCTGCTCAACTTTTACTGGTCCAACACTGTTAATATGATGAATGCAAGCGTCTGATTGGCTGCTACCACCTACAGCAAATGTGACCTTTATTTGTGGGTTTTCTCTGATTGGTTGGCAGCCGGTGCACCATCAGGGAATGTAGCCTCATGAAGGCAAGTACCATCGGTAACAAGCCTTCAATAAAATGATCTGGAAAGATGCCCAACTCTTTAAAGATAAGTAAACCTTAAAATAAGTCAATGTAAAATTCATGAGGGGGCTATTCTAAGCACTTTTGCAAATGTACGTATATTATTTAGTTTTTTTTCCATTCCAAGACATTAAGGGATACATGTACTGTTAATATAAATTAATTTTGTTACAACAGCGCCACCTGCTGGTCAGTTTCCCACCAGTCTGACCACCAAGTAGTCAAGGAAGTTGTCAGGAGAAAGAAAGAGGCTGATGTTCTTCTGCTTAGGAAAGATGTGAGAAAGGTTTCTAATTTTATTCCTAAGCAGAAGAACATCAGCCTCTTTCTTTCTCCTGACAACTTCCTTGACTACTTGGTGGTCAGACTGGTGGGAAACTGACCAGCAGGTGGTGCTGTTGTAAAAACATTAATTCATATTAACAGTACATGTATCCTTTAATGTCTTGGAATGGAAAAATAAATAAATAATGAATGTAAAGGAAAAAAGTGCTTATAATAGCCCCCTTGTGAATTTTACATTCACTTATTTTTAAGGTTTACTTATCCTTTAAATGGGTTCACATTTAAATCAACTTTTAGTTTGATGTAGAGAGTCATATTCTGAGACAATTGGCAATTAGTCTTCATTTTTTTATTATTATTTGTAGTTTTTGAGATTATTTTTAGCTTTTTATTTAGTAGCTCTCCAGTTTGCAATTTCAGCAATCAGGTTGCTGGGGTCCAAATTCCCCTAGCAACCAGGCACTGATTTGAAAGAGAGACTGGAATATAAATAGGACAGGCCCGAATAGAAAGAAGAGTAATAAAAAGTAACAATAACAATACATTTGTAGCCTTACCGAGCATTTGTTTTTTGGATGGGGGTCAGTGACCCCTGTTTGAAAGCTGGAAAGACTCAAGAGAAGAAGGCAAATTAGTCAAGAACTATAAAAAAGAAAAGATGTAGGCCAGTATAAAAGTTGCTTAGAATTAACCATTCTATAACATACTAAAAGTCAGTGGCATAAATGGAAGTTACTGGGCTCCACAGCAAAATAATTGGAGGTGCCCCCAAACTCTCCAGAGGTTGTCCTGTTTTACTAATGTATATTAAAAGTACTTAATTAGGGCCTATACCTCCAGGGTCTGTAGTTCCGCCCCTGCTAAACCTTAACTTATGGGGGAGTCACTACTTTTTAGGGATGCACCGAATCCACTATTTTGGATTCGGCCGAACCCCTGAATCCTTCCCGAAAGATTTGGCCGAATACCGAACCGAATCCGAACCCTAATTTGCATATGCAAATTATGGGTGGGAAGGGGAAAACATTTTTTACTTCCTTGTTTTGTGCCAAAAAGTCACGTGATTTAGCTCCCTGTCCCTAATTTGCATATGCAAATTAGGATTCGGATTCGGTTCGGAAGGCAGGAAGGAATCCTGAACCGAATCCTGGATTCGGTGCATCCCTACTACTTTTACATAGAGGAAGCAAATCAGGTGCAGGGCTCCACCAATAGTAAAACAGCTTAAATGATGTATGTTAGAAATTCTCTTTTTTTTTTTAACAAACCCCTTATTTCTGGTTTTTTCTGTCTCTTTAAAAGGAAGTAACGAAAGAGAATCTATTAGAGATGTGACTGTGGCATTTATTGCTGTATTAAGGTTTCTGTCCCATTTTCATGGCACTGAGCATTACAGCCGCCTCATCAATAATTTGTAGGGAAGTCAAGAAAATTCTGAGCTAATGGGTCAGTGAAAAGTTTCTCACCAGGTGCCGCGAAAGCGCCGAGTCGGATGCAAGAACACAAATAATAGGCTCCCCGGCCACCGAGGAAATGGAAGAAGGAGGACGCGGCTCCACCGCTGAGAGTTTCAGCCACAAACACTTTACAAAGTAGCAGCACTTTAGCTCAGTATCGACATTCAACAGGGGAATCCGGGAGCCGGCACCATCCTGACCTTTACTGGATTCTAAAGCAGAACGCCTGAAGGAAATCGAAGATACTCTGTATCCATTTCATTCCAGCCGCTCGCCTCCCTAAGAGACTCGCTTGAGAAAACAACAATAGAACCGAAAAGAAGTTTAACCTTTAACTCTTCCAGACGCGCAGCTGGAAAACGCTTCTGATCCGCCGGAGAATCTGTGAAGTTCTGTAGCAAGATGGAAAATTCCCGGGATTATTATTCCGCAGGAGGGTTGGGACGTCGCTCCTACAAGGACAGGATTCGGATATACATAGTCATATCCGTGGAACCTTCCCCGGGAGTAGGACATTCTGTAGTCACAGAACAAAAGGAATAATGAAGAACATTGGAGTAGCCCTTAGTCATTTCTGTAGTTGCAGGGCTACACCAAACTGAATAAGAGAATGTGAATATTATGCACCTATTAACCATAGGCATGCCAGTAAGATCACTCCACTAATGGACAATGAGCATATTAAAGGGCAAGGAAAGTGTAAAATAGAATAAGGGTAGAAATGGTGTATTTTGTATACTAAACATAAACATGAACTTACTGCACCACAAGCCTAATCAAACAAATGATTTATGCTTTCAAAGTTGGCCACAGGGGGCTGTCATCTTGTAACTTTGTTATACATCTCTGCAATATCAAGACTCGCACATGCTCAGTGTGGTCTGGGCTTCTTAGGGGTCGTCATAAATTATCAAAAAACAAAGCTACTGAGTTCTGCATGGCTGGTAAGTAAGGCAGGGCTCCCCCTGCTGTTCATAAGTGATTGTTTCCCTGCCAGAAGTTAGGGACCGTTTGACAATTTCTATCCACAGCACTAAATGAAGGGAGAATTTCACCGCATACAGTCAGGTTTCTTATAAAAACAGTACACATTTTTTAATTAAAGTATAATGGAGATAGATTTCGTTTTCATTAAAGAAAGTAAAAATGGGATTTTATTTCTTTGCCTTTCCTTGCCCTTTAACCCCAGACAATTACCCCTGAGATGTAGAAATGGTTTCCAAGCCAATTAACCCCAGACATGCCATTTAAATCACTCTAGAAATGGCCAATAAACCCATGAAACACAGACATGCCAGTACTGATCACTGCAAATAGATTAAACAGCTTTACCTCACCTGCTTAATTAATGCACAGAAAACTTTTATTCTGTCAAGGTTCCTTTGCTGCTTGATCCTTCAGATCTGATTCCTGCTTTAATGAAAGTAGTTGGTTCCAAAGTGGAACACATGGGCATCTGTATCTGTGTCATTCTAAAGTTGGTCTGATGGTGCCCATTCAGTGGGACCCCAGGGTTCAGCAGGGAGGTGCAGGAAGATTGTTCAGGCCAGAAGGAATGAAGAGAGAGAGGTTGGAAGGGAGGCAGGTCCAGCCTTAATAAAATATAATGGCCGTGCATTCCACAGTGGAACACACAGTAACCTTTAACAATATTCCTTGTGGTGTGACTGAAGTTCAGTATGGCTGTGGGACCCAGCAAGGCAGCACATAGTTGGCCTAAGAGAGGTGATCAGTGGGGCCCAGAAAAATGGGAAGAATAATGGAAAGTTGATTGACATACAATGGGGGATGGGGTAGGAGACAATGAGTGGGGTCTAGCAGGACTGGAGCCAATGGGATTTTCTGGAAGCAGGTGGGCCAGTCCAAACCTGAAGCAATAAGAGGATTTGATTATTCACAGAGGTAGAACAACCTGTAGCCAATCCAAGGGCTGGAATAATCTCATGGCTAGACCAACATGTTAACATTTACATTTAAGATTTGCAGTTAGTGGAATTCTAGCCTGGTCCCTCCTGATAAGTCCATACCCATAAAGGGCCCGGGAGCTGCCGAGAGTAAATATTAGCTGTATGTCAGGGAGTTTGTAGACAAGAGATCTGAGAGTCATGAAATGAAGAGAGATACCGCACACCAAACTCACTCTGTACATAAATCAGGGTTACTGGGTCACCAGAAGTAATCAGAACCATCCTGCAGACACTCCCCATCAGCAGAATATTCCCTCTCAGCTTCTATTTTATTAAATGGCTTGTTTTTCTTGTATAGAAGCTGGGGGTTTGGTAGGGGTAGAAAATATGGGGACTACATGATATAGTTGTAATGGGCTGCCTGGAGTTGAACCAGGGAACCTAATGTTTCTGAGCTGTTTGACTTACCATTGCTCTATGTGAGCAGTCAGGTTTTGCCCTGGTTCACTCCTATTGCTATACATGTAACTGCAAGTAAGGCAGGGCTTTGTTCAGCTGTTATCTATCAGACCCATGTGATCAGCATAAGCCATTAGACTGCCTATAAAGACCCCTGCCCTGCACTGAATCATTGGCCAATATAGGTTCTGCTATTGTGAGTTCCTGGGTGTGATTCTACTTTATTCTAGTGTTTAACCTTCTTGCCTGTGACCTCGACTACGCTTCTGTCCTGATTTGGTACTGTATTGTCTGACCCTGGTTATTGACCCGGCCCGTCCCTTGACTACGCTTCTTGTCCTCCGTTCCTGTACCACGTGCGGTTCCCTTGCTCGCCCAGAACTCTCCCCCTAGTCCTCTCACATTAAGACCTGGCGGCATCCAATTAGCTGAGGGCTCCTCCCGAAGTGAAAGGCGGCTGTTAAAGGCAGAATATTGAGCTGTGACCGGGACCTTGGGGTTTGTTCTGGGTTTTGGGATACCAATCGTTACAATAGTGGGGTGGAAAAGGAAACAGTAGGGCAAGATGGAGACAGTAGGACAAGATGGAGACAGTAGGAAAAGATGGAGACAGTAGGGCAAGATGGAGACAGTAGGATGAGATGGAGACAGTAGGGCAAGATGGAGACAGAAGGGCAAGATGGAGACAGTAGGATGAGATGGAGACAGTAGGATGAGATGGAGACTGAGTAGGATGAGATGGAGACAGTAGGACAAGATGGAAACTTTATGGTGAGATGGAGACAGTAGGACAAGATGGAGACTTTAGGGTGAGCTGGAGACTGAGTAGGATGAGATGGAGACAGTAGGACAAGATGGAGACTTTAGGGTGAGATGGAGAAAGCAGGATGAAATGGAGACATTAGGGTGAGCTTCAGACAGTAGGACATAATGGAGACAGTAGGACAAGATGGAGTCTAGGGTGAGACAGAGACTTTAGGGTGAGATGGAGACAGTAGGGTGAGATGGAGACTTTATGGTGAGATGAAGACTGTGTAGGACAGGATGGAGACTTTAGGGTAAGATGGAGACAGTATGACAAGATGGAGACTTTAGGGTGAGATGGAGACAGTAGGACAGGATAAAGACAGTAGGACAAGATGTCGACTTTATGGTGAGATGGAGACAGTAGGACAGGATAAAGACAGTTGGAGAAGATGTAGACTTTATGGTGAGATGGAGACAGCAGGATGAAATGGAGACAGCAGGGTGAGATGAAGACATAAGGGCAAGCATGACAAGATGGAGACTTTAGGGTGAGATGGAGAAAGCAGGATGAAATGGAGACAGCAGGGTGAGCTTCAGACAGTAGGACAAAATGGAGACAGTAGGACAAGATGGAGTCTAGGGTGAGACAGAGACTTTAGAGTGAGATGGAGACAGTCGGGTGAGACAGAGACTTTAGAGTGAGATGGAGAGAGCAGGGTGAGATGGAGACAGTAGGAGAAGATGGAGACAGAAGGGTGAGATGGAGACTTTAGGGTGAGATGGAGACAGTAGGACAGGATAAAGACAGTAGGACAAGCTGGAGACTAGGGTGAGATGGAGACAGTAGCACTTCATGTGAGAGCCCTACTGATGTTGCTGTTTGAGTGCAGGTATTTATAGTTCATCTGCAGCTGATGGGCCACAGAATAGACAGCGCTACTTTGAAAGTGGAACAGATGTCCAGAAGGCATTTCTGTCTCTCTTCACTATCTGATCTCAGTCAGATATAAGGGCTGTAGCTTTATCATTTATTCAGATACTGCTTGTATAGTTCTCCTTCTCAGGGTACAATAACACGTTTCATTTTGTACCTGATCTTTACCAGCACTTTGATCGTCTCTTCTCCCACATTAGAGGGTCACAACTCATTTCTCCTTATCTACATTGTGATTTTGGAGTGCACTAATCATACATTATATATCATTATATATATATATATATATAACGGGGAGCAATGCGTATATATATCAGCTGCAGAGAATGCCGCTCATGAGAGGAAAGTAATGAACAAAAGAGAAACACTTACAAACTTTCTGATCATTTCTGTTTATTCTCTGAGCTTTCAGCCTATTGATCGGCACTGTGGTTAGCGACTCATGCTCAGCATCCGGGGACTATAACTCACACACGGATAACGATTCCTGTTAAAGAAGCGACTGTTGGTGTGAAGGTTGGGGAAGCATTTGTGCATCTGAGAACTGTCCAATCGTTTATCAGATTGCTGCGGACCCTTGATTCGAAAAGACGAGAATGGAGTGAAAATGCGATAAAGAGGGGGGCTTTTCCTTACCCAACTCAAAGGGGTCGTCCACCTTTAAAAACTTTTAGAACAACCCATTCTAGAACAACCAATTCTAAGCAACTTTTCAGTCTGTCATCATTTTTTCTTTTTTATAGTTTTTAATTTTTTGCCTTTTTCTTCTGACACTTTCCAGCTTTCAAATGGGGGTCACTGACCCCATCTAAAAAAAAAACAAATCCTCTGTAAGGCTACAAATGTATTGTTATTGCTAGGGATGCACCGAATCCAGGATTCGGTTCGGGATTCGGCCAGGATTCAGCCTTTTTCAACAGGATTTGGATTCGGCCGAATCCTTCTGCCTGGCCGAACCAAATCCGAATCCGCATATGTAAATTAGGGTCTGGGAGGGAAATCAGGTGACTTTTTGGCACAGAACAAGGAAGTAAAAAAGGTTTTCCCCTTCCCACCCCTAATTTGCATATGCGGAAGGATTCAGGGGTTCGGCCGAATCCAAAATAGTGGATTCGGTGCATCCCTAGTTATTTCTACTTTTTATTCCACATCTTTCTATTCAGGCCTCTCCTATTCATATTCCAGTCTCTTATTCAAATAAATGCATGGTTGCTATGGTAAATTGGATCCTAGCAACCAGATTACTGAAATGGCAAACTGGAGAGCTGCTGAATAAAAAGCTAAATAAGTCAAAAACCCCAGATAATAAAAAATGAAGACCAATTGCAAATTGTCTCAGAATCTCCCCCTCTACATCATACTAACAGTTCATTTATGTAACAGTAACTATACATGGAAAGAGCTTGCTGAGCAGAATTTGACAGAAGAGATCTATTTGGGACGATTAAATAGAAACCGTGGGTTGTAATTGTTTTCCTTAAACATAATGTGCAGCTAAATATCAATATATTGTTACATTGTTTCCTTCAATGAAAACATAAACAGCACCATCTGCTCCCTTTAAAGTCTCGTTCCCTAAATCACTCTGAACCTTAATCGCTCCGCTCGGGGGGGGGCACAGACAGCGCTTAATGCCAGTGACTGACCAGTTTTCATGATTGGATTCGGGAATATAATAGATGTTTATTTGGTGCTGGCACAGTCATTACTTTTCATTATTATTAGTTATAGTCTTTGCCTCTGCCTTTCTTCTCTCTCTTGCTTCTCCCTTTTCCTATAGGTCTGTGGCCTAATTTCCACTTCTTATTTCCCCCACATCCTTTCTTTTTTATTTTCATATTCTTAATTCTTCCGTTTTATTGCCTTCCTCTCTCTCAACTCTTTCTCTAAAGCAGTGGTCCTCAAACTTGGCCCTCCAGCTGTTAAGGAACTACAAGTCCCACAATGCATTTGCCTGACTGTGGCTGTCAGACTCCATCATTGCATTGTGGGACTTGTAGTTCCTTAACAGCTGGAGGGCCAAGTTTGTGGACCACTGCTCATTTACCCCTCTCTTTTGTGCCCCATCTTTCATCTGCTTTCTCTTCTGCTATCCAAATTTCTATCATCTTTCACCCTTTCCCTTTTGCTGTTGTAGTGGGCCCAAAAGCTTAAAGGATAAGTAAACCTTAAAAATAAGTGAATGAAAAATTGCTAAGGGGACTATTCTAAGCACTTTTCTCATGTACAGTCATTATTTATTTATTTATTAATTCCAAGATATTAAGGGATACATGTACTGTTAATATGAATGAATTTTGTTCCAACAGCGCCACCTGCTGGTCAGTTTCCCACCAGTCTGACCACCAAGTAGTCAAGGAAGTTGTCAGGAGAAAGAAAGAGGCTGATGTTCTTCTGCTTAGGAATAAAATTAGAAACCTTTCTCACATCTTTCCTAAGCAGAAGAACATCAGCCTCTTTCTTTCTCCTGACAACTTCCTTGACTACTTGGTGGTCAGACTGGTGGGAAACTGACCAGCAGGTGGCGCTGTTGGAACAAAATTCATTCATATTAACAGTAATCATGGCTCACTGGGTCTGACTGGATCTGGGAGAGGTCCAGTGTTAGATTGGGGCCCCCGGGGCCCTACTTGCAAGCTCAAGGGCCCTCCTCCTTATGCCCCTGGCTGCCCTCCCCAACATTTGCGCACTGCTTACTGCTTTTCACATTAGAGGTGACTGTGCTCACAGTCCGAGTGGGTGATGGGGCGTGGATCCCGCTGACCCAGTCTGACCCTGGAGAATCACGGCACCCTTCATTTTACCCATGACCGCAATTGAGTTGCAGTTCAACTACATCCATCCTTCGTCTAAACCTGTGCAAGTCCCAGCTGAGAGAGGGAAAGGTGATGGAACATTGGTCTGATCATTCCACTATTACATTCCTTCCCGTAAGAAATGTAACACACAACATTGTCTCAATCAGAAAATACAAACGCATTCTTGCAGACGCAAATCATCTGAATTTCAGCGCATTTTCTGTAAGGAATATCGTCATCAGAATCAGCCGTGTTTGTTTTGCCTGAAGCCATTCTGTGCCATTGTGTAAATATTTGTGATATAAAAAAAAACAATATTTATATTTGCCTCTGGCGTGTGCAAGGGGTGGGGGGACTTGCTGGTTCTCACGCTGTAGGTTTTGACAGAATCTGGTTCTGTTTTACAACACGGATCCTTTATCTGGACTCAATTGGCTGCAAAGCAGATTCAACTCATATTTATTCAAAAGGATAATTTCATGTGCAGCACTGCTGCCTGGGGAGATCTCAGTGTTATTTGAATACAGGGGTGACTGCATGGAATTTAGCATTAAACAACCCCCCAGGGACATTTCAGGGTCCTTCTCCTTGAGACTGGACACTAGAGGGCGCTGGATACACATGGAGCTGCACTGCAGCTTGGAGTAACTTGCAGTTAGGGATCGATTTTTTTGTGTTTTATGGGAGTCAGAACCAGCAGTGCAGAGAATAGCAACAAACACGTCTGTCACAAGCAATAACATGTCCATGTAACTATACATCCAGCGAGAGAGACAAAGTGAGTTCCCCTTTAACTCCCACCTGTCCTAGAACAAAATTCATTATAAACACTGCAATTCCCCTTTATTCCCCTGGCACCTCTCAGATAAATGACAGAGCAGATGAGAGGTATAAGTGGGGCTGATAAGAAGAGGTCTATAGTATAAGATGTAGACAGTTAGAACACACGGCTGAGGCCAGTGATGGCTCCACATTAAACCCAAGGCAAATAACTGCCCCCCATTGTCTGTATCAGAAGCATCAGCAATTTTGTTAGAGTGTTCCTTTCTAGAAGTTCACAGAGGAATACAAATAGATGGGGGGCTAAAGAGTTATTATATCCCTCCAGCCAGCAGAGAAGGAGTTCATAAGATTGGAAAAGGGAAGTTAAAATGTATCCAGTCATCTTATGCTCCATTCATTAAATATATATTTAATCCAGTGCTGTCTCCAACCAAAGCTATTCATATATGAGTCTGGTGATTATGTTTCATTGGGAACCTGGTCTTATAGTTACTTCTACAATGGAATTCCTACACTAATTTTCTGCTCATGTGTTGCTCTCTTTCCCATGGTCAGACCTCAGGAACCTCCCCCTGGGTAAGTGAATCCAATC
>CM044443.1:134712397-134733028 GCA_024363595.1 Xenopus borealis | reverse complement strand
TCCCTCAACATAATCTCCACTCTTTCCCTCAACATAATCTCCACTCTTTCCCCTCAACATAATCTCCACTCTTTCCCTCAACATAATCTCCACTCTTTCCCTGTGTAGCATGGGAATATTGTAACCAATCAGTCGTTTGGTCATAAACAGAGAGTGTTCTGTGCAGGAAACTGAAGGATTGCACTTATTGGTCATGAGAAGTGTGGGAATTTTTAACCAATCAGTCAGGGGTCTGTAAGGTGAATAAGGCTGTGGTGTGATGGGGTCAGTGCTAGCACCACTGTTAGTATTACAGTAAGTTATTATAGAAGTGTGAGCTGGTTACACAAGGCATGGGATTCAAAACAGGCCCAGGCATTTCAGTTACTCAGAGACTCACACAGGCCCCACAGGCCAGTTACAGTGCACCAGCTGTCCGTCTGAGCATGCTGGGAAATCAAGAGGGCAGTTAGTGTGTTTCACAAGCAATTATGTATCTAAATGTATTTTTGTGGCACGTTTAAATAGATATGGTTCGCAGTTAACGTTTAGTATATTATAGAATGACTCATTGACTCATTTTAAGCAACTTTTCAATTGGCCGTCATTATTTATATTTTTTTGAACGGGCGTCACTGACCCCCATCTCAAAAACAAATGCTCTGTAAGACTACAAATGTAGTTATTGTTACTTTATATTCCTCATCTTTCTATTCATGCCTCTCCTATTCATATTCCAGTCTCTTATTTAATCAATTAATTGTTGCTAGGGTAAACTGGGTTATAGCAACCAGATGGCTAAAATTACAAACTGGAGAGCTGCTGAATAAAAAGCTAAATAAGTCAAAAACCACAAATATTAAAAAAAAATGAGAACCAATTGCAAATTGTCTCAGAATACCCCTTTCGCCGTCATACTAAGAGTTAATTTAAAGGTACACAACCCCTTTTAACACTGATTGCTGTAAGATTCATGAGCATCTCAGGGGACCCAGGAGAATGTAAGCAGTGTCTCCACATGTTTCTGTATTAAATCTGTCAGAACTGCGGCTGCCGTTACAGGGAACTGTGTGATGTGTAACTTATATAGGACTAATGTGAGTCTCCCAACTGCTCATACACATCAGAGAAACACAAGAAACCCTAATACGTGAGAAATTAGATCTATTATTGCCATATTCCTAATTGTGAGTGACGTTACTGGTACATTTATCCTTCATTTTACTGTGTGATTTCAGAATACAGCTGTCGGGGCAATGAATCAAAGGCACATGCTGTGGGTTAGGAACCCTTTAAATGTTTTATATGAGTATAAACTGGTATAAAGCCTAAACATAAAGTCAAAATCACATGGACTTCATTGTCCGTGAGCTCCTTGTTCCACAGGTTCCCAGAGAATGCTGCAGTTTTGAAATGAGTATTATACATGCGTGGGATCTGTTATCCACAATGCTCCAGATAAGGGATCTTTCTGTAATTTGGATCATCGTACCTTAACAGGATTGCTCATACTTTTTGTATGATTTAGAGACAATTCTGAGACAATTTTCAGTTTGTTTAATTTTTTTTTATTATTTCTTATTAAGCTTTTTATTCAACAACCCTCCAGTTTGTAATTTCAGCAATCTAGTTGCTAGGGGCCAAATAAGCCTAGCAACCACGCATTGGTTTGAATTAAAGACTGGGGCTGGGGCCTGAATAGAAACACAAATAAGGGGCAGATTTACTAAATTCACATGAAGAATTCGAAGTTCGATCGGATTTTATTTAAATTCAAATCTTCGAATATGCAAATTCGAATTCGAATAATCGAACAAAATTTTATTTGAACATTCGATGGTCGAATTACTTCCCCTTTAGATTTTTATTCGACCACCTACTTTGCCAGGATCAAGCAAGCAAATTGGGAATCATTAGCTGAGATCGAATAAAAAAAAAAATTCGATCGATCGAATTGAGGTAAAATCCTTCGAATTCAATATTTTAATTCCCCGCTATTCCCATGGTTGAATTTCAAATTTATTTATTTTTTATTCGAAATTCGACCAATAGTAAATATGCCCCTAAATGTATAGAGTATTTGTTTTTTTTCAAATGGGGTCATTTAAAAGCTGGAAAAAGAGTAAAAGAAGTCAAATAATAAAAAAAAAAAAAGAAGACCAATGTAAAAGTTGTATATCAATGTTAATACACCAATAATCTATTGTCTATACTTACCCATATGTGTAGATAGAAATAATTAAGCACATGGCTACCTCATACTATACTGTCTATGGGAAACAGAGAATTAAATCTATTTTGTATCCGCCAGGAAACCGCATTGATGAGGGGTCGGACGTGGAATCAGAACCAGACCTCCCGTTAAAACGCAAGCAACGGCGCAGCCGCACAACATTCACAGCGGAGCAGCTGGAGGAACTGGAGAAAGCTTTTGAGAGGACCCATTATCCAGACATCTACACCCGGGAAGAACTGGCACAGAGAACCAAACTGACCGAGGCCCGGGTCCAGGTGAGATCGCTGACGATTTAAAGGGTGTGTTCATCTTATAGTAAACTTTAGGCTTCTGTGTCACGGCATATTTGGACTGCAGTAGTCATTACAGGGAGAGCTGGTACAGTCAAGGTGGTCTCTTTCACCAGCAGCTCCAAACCCGGCGCTGTCTAATTAGGAGAGTATCGGGCTGTGTTTGCTTAAGAAACACTACTATTATAAGCTGCTGTGTAGCAACTGTGGGCAGCCATTCTAAGGAGAAAAAGCTCAAGTTACACAGCAGATAGCAGATAAGCTCTGTCTGTCTAATGGTGTGATCTGTTATCCATTAGTTATCCTGTGCCATGTAGCCGTTTTTCAATTCCCGCCATTTCAATTTCCTGCTCTACAGCAGCTTGTTTATTTGAACTATAGTAGTGTTTCTGAAGCAAACCTATCAGTTTTACCAGTGTAGGGCAACACTACATGATATTTTCATTGCTTTAAAAGGCTTACATTTTTTGGTGTTACTGTTCCTTTAAGGTGGCCATACACGGGCCGATAAAAGCTGCTGACATACTTGGTTGGCAGTTTATTGACCTGTATATGGGGCCCTCCGACGGGCTGCTCCAATCGACATTCGGCCTAATGTCTGCCAGATGTTGGTGGGGCTGGAGATCCTCTCGATTAGCGACATTGCTAAACGAGCGGATCTCTCAGACCACCTTTAGGGCTCCTACACACGGGCGTTTTAACCTGCGCTCCCCTGCGTTGCGTTTGGCTGCGTTCAGCCAAACGCACCTCATTTTGTTCAATGAGGTTGTACCCACGAGACGCGTGTAAGCGCCGAACGCAGATTCAGACGCAACATGCTGCATTTTTCCTGCGTTCGTGTGAGTAAAGCCACATTGAATATAATTGAGTGCGTCTATACCTGCGCTCCCCTGCGTTTGAACGCAGCAAAACGCAACGCAGGGGAGCGCAGGTAAAAACGCCCGTGTGTAGGAGCCCTTAAGGTGTCCATACACTGAGAGATACGCTCGTTTGGTGATGTCACCAAACGAGCGAATCTCTCCCCGATATGCCCACCTTGAGTGCCTGTG
Organism: Xenopus borealis; assembly: GCA_024363595.1. Taxonomy (NCBI): domain Eukaryota; kingdom Metazoa; phylum Chordata; class Amphibia; order Anura; family Pipidae; genus Xenopus; species Xenopus borealis. The sequence goes on along the minus strand of CM044443.1, from coordinate 134,729,474 downwards.
TGGGGGGGCATCTGATAGATCTCCCCAATCGATATCTGCCAACAATCTTATATATCGATCGGGCAGGTTTGCTTTTTCCTACGACCCATTGGCACCCGGTTCCTTTGTGTAATCCGATTATTTGGGGTTGAATTTTTGGATTAACCTGATACCGCCCTGCCATTGGGGAGCATATCGGGGGGAAGATCCGCTCATCTGAGGACCTCGTTATTGTGTATGGACTCCTTAAAGGTCAAGTAAAGATTGATGTCGCCAGACAAGTGGATCTTATTGTGTATGTGCCGTTTGTAAGATTTGTGACTTTAACAACTCCTGTCCCTTTTGTCTATTGTTTCTCAAACAATGATGGACCTCAGCTTGACTTTATTCTATTCTTGGTGTAGATTAGTGACCCCTGTAATCACTGGGATTCCTTCAAACGTGATCTGGGGCAGTAACTTGTACTGGACTGATAGATTAAATCTCCTAATGTATACGGAGATCCCAGGGATCGGGAGTGCGGAAAGATCTCTGTGTATAATAAGGACCCGGGGACTCAGAAGTGGAGAGGAGGGAATGTTTGTAAAGGGGAAGTGGGTATTTAAAGGGGTAAAAGAAATGAAGATACGAATGTGTTGGCCAGTAGGAATGGGATAGTGTTTCACCCTCTGAGAAAAGGGGAGAAAACATTAAATGCAGGAATGTTCACTAATTAACCTCCCTTAGTCTAAACAGCTTCACTTTTAGCCTTTTTTATTATTGTTTTTTACCCTATTTTCCTTTCTATTCTGCCTTTCTTCAACTTGGACCATAAGGTGGCAACTTTGTCACTAAAGGGGTAGTTCACCTTTAAATGAACTGTCAGTATAATTTAGAGAGGGATATTCTGAGACAATTTGCAATTGGTTTTCATTTTTTATAATTTGTGGTTTTTTACTTATTTAGCTTTTTATTCAGCAGCTCTCCAGTTTGTAATTTCAGCCATCCGGTTGCTAGGACCCAGTTTACCCTAGCAACAATTATAATTTGTGTTTTTTCAGTTATTTAGCTTTTTATTCGGCCGCTCTCCAGTTTTGCAATTCGTTTTCATGTTTTAATACCTCTTTCAGTTAGTTTGCTTATCATTCAGCAGTTTGAAACGTCAGCAATCTGGTTGCTAGGGTCTAAATTACCCTAGTGACAATTGATTCCTATGAACAAGAGACTGGAATATGAACAGGAGAGGGACTGAATGGAAAGATGAGGAATAAAAAAGTAGCAATAGCAATATATTTGTAGCCTTACAGAGCGTTTGTTTTTTAAAGTCAGAAGAAAAAGGCAAATCATTAAAAAAAAAAACTATAAAAAAAATGAAGACCAATTGCAAAGTTTCTTAGAATGGGCCATTGTTTAACATATAAAAAGTTAGCTTAAAGGTGAACCATCCCTTTAAAACCATTGTTTGCTAAGGTAAGTGAGACCCTAGCAACAGTTAATGGAATTTTAAAAATCATATAAAAAAAAAGACGACTTAATCCAAATTTTCAAATTGTCATAGAATATCACTGTCTTCATCATTGCGTAACTGGGTGTTACTAGTGTTGTATACTGTTACTTTAAAGGGGTTGTTCACCTTTGAGATAACTGTTAGTATAATGTAGAGAGTGATATTCTGAGACAATTTGCAATTGGTTTTCATTTTTTATTGTTTGTGGTTTTTGACTTATTTAGCTTTTTATTCAGCAGCTCTCTATTTTGCAGTGTCAGCAGTTTGGTTTCTATGGTACAAATTACCCTAGCAACCCTGCATTGATTTGAATAAGAGACTGGAATATGAATAGGAGATGGACTGAATAGAAAGATGAGGAATAAAAAGTAACAATAACAATACATGTGTAACCTTACAGAGCATTTGTTTTTAGATGGGGTCAGTGACCCCCATTTGAAAGCTGCAAACAAAATTCCAAATCATTAAAAAACTATGAAAAATAAATAATGAAGACCAATTGAAAAGTTTCTAAGAATTGGCCCTTCTACAATATACTAAAAGTTAACTTGAAGGTGAACCACCCCTTTAAACCTGAAGAAGGTTAAACATCATCTAACGTTTGACTCCACAAGCCCAGCGAGGCTGATGGGAAGTGTTCACCACCCAAACTTTCTGTCCAAGTCTGAATGTAGAATGAGCTCATAAAGAGATATTACACCTGTTCACCAAACAGGGAATAGACCACCACGGAGCGGAGGTTAAACAAAAGAGATTCTTATAGAAGTCTAGTAAATTCAGTACTGAAATCCCCAGCACCCACTGGAATGAGCACCCTGAGACACTGATTGCGCAATGTCCTGTGCACCCATAGGATGTGGCATCTTGTATAGGGACTTGCCAGTCTCCCTGCGGCAGCTGTTGGTGACATTCCTCATTCCTTCCTCACGCCAACGGCCTGGCAGCTGCTCTTCCCACCGCGTCTCAAGCGACCACCCTGCTGCAAAGTCCTGGCAGACAGAGGAGGGGCCCCAGAGAATACACAGCTTGGGTATAAAGTGCATGTCCGCAGACTAGTGATCCATCCTGTTTCGCTACTCAGAAATTCGCGAATTGGCGAAAAACTTGTGAAACGAGTCGTGGCACGTTTTTGACACGCGTCGCGTCATTTATGACGAGACGCCAGCGAAAATTCGGCCTGCTGAAAATTCGCTGGCGCCCAAAAAAATAAAGAGACGCGCATTAAAAAAAAACGCCACGCGCATTTCTTTTTCTTTTTGACGCCAGTGAATTTTCAGCAGGTCGAATTTTCACTGGCGTTTCGCCATAAATGACGCGTGTCAAAAACGTGCCACGTTTTTCGCCAATTTGCGAAATTTTTCCACGAATTTATTCGCCAGAGGCTAATCGTGGGAATTTGCCGCAAATTTGAGCCTTGCGAATAAATTCGCCCATCGCTACCGGAAACAATAGGAAGCTGACTGGGTTGCATATCCCCTTGATCCTGGTTATTTATTTGGCCTGGGCCAAAATCATCATAAAAGTCATTTTTAAAAAAGGATATAGCGCAATGAAATGTTACAAAGTGCACATTAGGGGGTCGGAGCAAACTAGAATCCATGATTTGAACTTTTAATGGGATCGGGGGAAAACTAGATAAAATTAGGGATGCACTGAATCCACTATTTTGGATTCGGCCTAACCACCGAATCCTTCCCGTAAGATTTGGCCGAATACCGAACCGAATCCGAACCCTAATTTGCTTATGCAAATATGGGTGGGAAGGGGAAACACTTTTTACTTCCTTGTTTTTTGCCAAAAAGTCATGTGATTTCCCTCCCTGGCTCTCATTTGCATATGCAAATTAGGATTCGGTTCGGCCAGGCAGAAGGATTCGGCTGAAAAAGGCCAAATCCCAAACTGAACCTGGATTCGGTGCATCCCTAGATAAAATCAAGCAAAAATCCACATTGTACATTTCTTTTTACCAAATTGCTCAATTTTTTTTTCAGGCTTTTCCCCAAAAAGTCAGATTTTTTTTTATTTTTGCTGAAATAGTTGGATTTTTGGGCTAATTCTAGAGCAGACTACCGATAGGGTAGGGACCTCTCCCGCTGACTTATTTACAACCTCGGAAGGTCTGAGATGCCGGATTTTTTCAGATTCTGACTTTTTCCATCCTCTGGGTTTTTTTCCACTAAAAATTCATATTTTTTTTAACTAAAAAAAAGTTTTTGTCATTCAGACATAACTCCCTTAGTGCGCATTATGGATTACTGCATTCATTTACTGGTTGTGGTTTTACTTGCCCTTAGTAAAAATAATAATTTTTATTAATAATAATAATGCTTTATGGTACAATTTATAAAAGACTTGTAAGCTTTTTCCTTTTAGTGATTGTGCTGGTTATTTACCAGGTTTATTTCCTTTTCTGTTCTATTAGGTCTGGTTCAGCAACCGCAGGGCCCGTTGGCGCAAACAGGCAGGAGCCAATCAACTTGCAGCGTTTAACCACCTCCTCCCTGGAGGGTTCCCTCCCACTGGGATGCCAGCACTGCCTCACTATCAGCTCCCAGACTCCTCCTACTCCGCAGCAGGCCTTGGCCAAGGTCAGGACACATTTTGTCTGTTATTTACAACCATAAGAATATGTTAAAGGAATTGTTCAGTATAAAAGTAAAAACTGGGTAAACAGATAGGCTGTGCAAAATAAAACATGTTTTCAATATAGTTAGTTAGGCAAAAATGTAATGTATAAAGGCTGGAGTGACTGTAAGTCTAACCTAGCTTTTCAGCTCTCTTTTGTTTACACTGACTGGTTACCCTGGTTACCAGGCAGTAACCAATCAATGACTTGAGGGAGGGCCACACGGGACATAACTGTTGCTTTTGAATCTGAGCTGAATGCTGAGGATCAATTACAAACTCACTGAACAGTTATGTCCCATGTGGCCCCCCTTATAGTCACTGACTAACTCACAGTTATGTCCCATGTGGCCCCCCTTATAGTCACTGACTTACTCAGATTTAGAGAGCTGAAAAGCAGGATGTTGTGTTGTATTCTGTTATATTAGACATCCACTCACTCCAGCTTTTATATATTACATTTTTGGCTAACTAACTATATTAGAAACATTTTTTATTTTGCACAGCCTATCTATTTACCCAGTTTTTATTTTTACCCTGAACTGTTCCTTTAAAGGGAAACTGTCATGGGAAAACATGTTTTTTTTTAAACACATCAGTTAATAGTGCTGCTCCAGTAGACTTCTGCACTGAAATCCATTTCTCAAAAGAGCAAACAGATTTTTTTATATTCAGTTTTGAAATCTGACATGGGGCTAGACATATTGTCAGTTTCCCAGCTGCCCCTGATCATGTGACTTGTGCCAGCACTTTAGGAGGGAACTGCTTTCTGGCAGGCTGTTGTTTTTCCTTCTCAATGTAACTGAATAGTACGCAGTGGGACCTGGATTTTACTATTGAGTGTTGTTCTTAGATCTACCAGGCAGCTGTTATCTTGTGTTAGGGAGCTGTTATCTGGTTACCTTCCCATTGTTCTGTTGTTAGGCTGCTGGGTGGGGGAAGGGGAGGGGGTGATATCACTCCAACTTGCAGTACAGCAGTAAAGAATGACTGAAGTTTATCAGAGCACAAGTCACATGACCAGAGGCAGCTGGGAAATTGACAATATATCTAGCCCCATGTCAGATTTCAAAATGAAATATAAAAAAATCTGTTTGCTCTTTTGAGAAATGGATTTCAGTGCAGAATTCTACTGGAACAGCACTATTAACTGATTTTTGGGGAAAAAACATTTTTCCCCATGACACTTTCCCTTTAACAATTAGCAGATAATTATTATTGGTACTGAAATACATTTACTTCTTATTTCTGTTTGGTCAGTCAGTGCCAGGGAGTTGTGATCCCCACAATCCTCTCTGGGCAAATGTCAAGGAACAAATAGAGAACTTGCAATTAATTTGAATGTAATAAAAAGTCTTTGCTGTGATACCTGGGATGTTTCTAACATCACTTGTTCTGCTTCTAAAATTCACTGTTGGCCCTACAGATTCTCTCATTAACTCTCTGCCTTTACTTGTAGATGGAGGGAGCACAGTCCATAGACCCCAACCTCTCCCTCCCTCTTCCATGCACCAGGGGGGCCTTTCAGCTGCTGACACTGGTTCAGCCTATGGTGCCAGACACAGCTTCTCCAGCTACTCCGACAGTTTTATCAACCCAGGAGGACCGTCCAATCACATGAACCCCGTCAATAATGGTCTCTCCCCGCAGGTAAGGAAACTACAAAGCATCTGGAAAGGACAAAGGCAGGGTAGGAGTGGAAACTAGTGATGGGCGAATCTCCCGCGATTCGCTTCGCCGAAAAATTCGCAAATTTCTAGAGAAATTCGCAAATCGGCCAAAAATTCGCGAAACGAGTCGCGGGACTCTTTTGACGCGCGTCGTGTCGTTTTCGACTCATTTTTCCGGCGAAATTTTGCTTGCCGAAATTTCGCTGGTGATTCGCGAATATATTCGCCAGCGGCGAATTGCGGGAATTCGCTGCGAATTCGACCCTGGCGAATAAATTCGCCCATCACTAGTGGAAACCCCAATCTGAAGGGGGGGGGGAGGGCAGATTGAGACCCCAGTACTGTCACTTAACACAAGGAGTTGTCACTGGATAATGTCATTTAATTCATATTTTCCCCTTCTTAGAGTCAATGGACAAAGACTTTAATTATCCAGGGGTCACTTGCACTTACCTTATTATTCTTAATTTACATATTGCTCAGTGCTTCATAAAGATTATAGATCTGACATTGGAGTTTTCAGGGCCCACATTAACCTGTTTGCAACCCTAATACAAACACAGGGCTCACTTATAAAGCTTCTTGCAGATCATGCCCTGGTTGGGATAGAACTCCAGCATTGGATGGGAGCAGAGCTCACTATTACACCGTTGTGATGATGATGATGATGGCACATCTATGTGAGGGTTGCACAGTATATTAGTTAATTAATCTGATTAAACTGATACATTATCCATAGGATGTCAAAGTGAAGATTATGTTTCCCTTTAAAAATCAGCAATTAACATATTTATTGGACACTATCCTGTACTTGGCCCTACATGTGTTAGGGCTCGTCTGTTCAGCCGCAGGGGAGCGCAGGAGTAGACGCACTCAATTATTGTGAAGGGGGCTGTAATCACACAGACGCATGTGAGCGTCAAACGCAGGTGGGACGCAGCATGTTGCATTTCTTCCTGCGTTTGGCGCATACATGCGTCTGTGTGAGCACAGCCCCCTTCACAATAATTGAGTGCGTCTACTCCTGCGCTCCCCTGCGGCTGAACAAAAGAAGCGCAACAACGGAGAGTGCAGAAAAAGGGCATCATTTCATAAATTGGATCTTCATCCTGCGGGACCTGTTATCCAGAATGCTCCGGACCAGGGGATTTCCGGATAACAGGTCTTTCTGTAATTTGGATCTTCATACCTTAAGTCTACTAGAAAATCATATAAACATGAAATAAAGCCAATAGGCTGGTTTTGCCTCCAATAAGGATTAATTATATCTTAGTTGGGATCAAGTACAAGCTACTGTTTTATTATTACAGATATGGGACTTGTTATCCAGAATGCGCAGGACAAGGGGCTTTCCAGATAACAGATCTTTGCATAATTTAGATCTTCATACCTTAAGTCTACTAGAAAATCATATAAAGATGAAATAAAGCCAATAGGCTGGTTTTGCCTCCAATAAGGATTAATTATAACTTAGTTGGGATCAAGTACAAGCGACTGTTTTATTATTACAGGTATGGGACCTGTTATCCAGAATGCTCAGGACCTGGGGTTTTCTGGATAATGGATCTTTCTATAATTTAGATCTTCATACCTTAAGTCTACTAGAAAATCATATAAACATGAAATAAACCCAATAGGCTGGTTTTGCTTCCAATAAGGATTAATTATATCTTAGTTGGGATCAAGTACAAGTTACTGTTTTATTATTACACAGAAAAATCAATATATGCATTATAGTTGGGATCAAGTACTAGGTATTGTGTTATTATTAAAGGGGAAAAAGGAATCATTTTTAGAAACGTGCATTATTTTAATAAAATGGAGTCTATGGGAGACAGCCTTTCTGTAATTCTGAGCTTTCTGGATAACGGGTTTCCGGATAACGGATCCCATACCTGTATATGTTGTGAGTTCAATCATGTTAATGTAATAATCGCACTTGGAACATGTTGATGTTGAACCAGAAGCAGATTTTCCTTTATGTGAGCGCAACTGTGTGTAACTACGTCTCTCCCGCTGCTCTACTCCCTCGCTTCTCCTCGTTGCTGCGTCTCCGCAATGCGCTTATAATAAGCATTAAAGATGAGCCATGCTGGGCGTGGGAGGGGAACGTTAAATACTACAAAATTAGTAATAAAAAAAAGAGAAAATGATGTGCAATTACCCAGCGATATTGGGCAGCTCGGCCCACCCTCGACCAACAAGATCTCATTAACAAGCAGAAAATAAGATTGAAATGGTGCGTAAAGGAGCTGAGAAATGAATTTAATGCTGCGTTTGTCCACAATTACCCCTCGTTCACACATATTTTATTGCCATTTTTTTTTATTCTTCTTAATCTTTCCATTACAGGGGGGGACGAGTATTAAGGATTCTTTCCTCTGTGTGATCCCCTCTCTCTGTCTCTCCCCAGCTGCTGTGTGTGTGGATAACAGATCCTGCTTCTGGGAGAGATCACAAGGCACACGTAATATAGGGGCCACCGCATGCATTCTAGGGCAGTGATATTCAACCTTGTGCCTCCAGCTGTTAAGAAACTACAAGTCCCACAATGCATTTGCCTGACTGTGGCTGTCAGACTCCTTCATTGCATTGTGGGACTTGTAGTTCCTTAACAGCTGGAGGCACAAGGTTGAAAATCACTGTTCTAGGGCTCTGATTGGTCTGATAATTCTCAGTACTCACCGCTCACTTCATTATTCTTTGGATTCACATTGAGCTGCAGAACCTTCTGCCTATTTCACTACTTCGGCCGAATTAGCTACAGGTATGGAACCTTTTATCCAAAAATGCTCAGGATTTCCTGATAACAGATCTCTCCGTAATTCAGTCTACTAGAAAATCCATATCTTATCCAAATATTTAAAAATGATTTCCATTTTCATAGACTCCATTTTATCCAAATAATCCAAATTTCCTTTTTTCTGTGTAATAATAAAACAGTAGCTTGTACTTAAGGTATGAAGATCCAAATTACAGAAAGATCCATTATCCAGAAAGCTCAGAGTCCCAAGCATTCTGGATAACAGGTCCCATAACTGGACCTCGTACTTGATCCCAACTAAGATATAATTAATCCTTATTGGAGGCAAAACCAGCCAATTGGCTTTATTTCATGTTTATATGATTTTCTAGTAGACTTAAGGTATGAAGATCCAAATTACAGAAAGATCCATTATCCAGAAAGCTCAGAGTCCCAATCATTCTGGATAACAGGTCCCATACCTGGACCTCGTACTTGATCCCAACTAAGATATAATTAATCCTTATTGGAGGCAAAACCAGCCAATTGGCTTTATTTCATGTTTATATGATTTTCTAGTAGACTTAAGGTATGAAGATCCAAATTACAGAAAGATCCATTATCTGGAAACCCCTAGCACCAAGCATTCTGTATAACAGGTCCCATACCTATAATAATAAAACAGTAGCTTGTACTTGATCCCAACTAAGATATAATTAATCCTTATTGGAAGCAAAACCAGCCTATTGGCTTTATTTCATGTTTATATGATTTTCTAGTAGACTTAAGGTATGAAGATCCAAATTACGGAAAAATACGTTATCTGGAAAACCCCAGGTCCTGAGCATTTTGGATAACAGGTCCCATACCTGTAATAATAAAACAGTAGCTTGTCCTTGATCCCAACTAAGATATAATTAATCCTTATTGGAAGCAAAACCAGCCTATTGGCTTTATTTCATGTTTATATGATTTTCTAGTAGACTTAAGGTATGAAGATCCAAATTACAGAAAGATCCATTATCCGGAAAGCCCCTTGTCCTGAGCATTCTGGATAACAGGTCCTACACCTGTAATAATGAAACCGTAGCTTGTACTTGATCCCAACTATAATTAATCCTTATTGGAAGCAAAACCTATTGATTGTTTAAATGATTTCCTAGTAGACTTCGGGTCAGATTTACTAAATTCACATGGATAATTTGAAGTTCGATCAAATTTTAATTAAATTCGAATCTTCGAATATGCAAACTAGGCAAATTCGACCATCGAATAGTCGAATTTGAATAACTCGAACAGAATTTGATTCGAATATTCGACTATTCTATGGTCGAATTACTTCCTCTTTAAATTTTTATTTGACCGCCTACTTCGCCAGAAACAAGCTACCGAATTGGGAATCATTAGTTTAAAATGAATAAAAAAAAAATTGGATCGATCTAATAAATCGTTCGAATCAATCGGTTCGAACGATTTATTAGATCGATCAAAATTTTTTTTTATTCGTTTTAAATTGATCGATCAAATTATTCCTGTTCGATCGATCAAATTGCGGTAAAATCCTTCGAATTTGATAGTCGAATTCGAAGGATTTTACTTCCCTTTTATTCATATGGTCGGATTTCGAATCCTTTTTAATTCGTCCAATGATAAATCTGCCCCTAAAGCTATGAAGATCCTAATTACAGAAAAATCCATCATCTGGAAACCCCCTGTTCCTGATCATTCTGGATAATGGGTCCTATACCTGTGTATGTATAAACCTCACTCTCAGGATTTATATGGAGCAAACAAGAAATCGTTAATTCAACGTTTCGTCTCTCAGGAATCGGCTCACGATGTGGAGCTAAAATACTGAATAAATAATTTTTTGTTTTCTCTATATAATATAATTTGTTTTGTGTTTTATATTATCAATTTATTTAACCTGTAACTCAGGCAGTGTCTTTCCTGGTATTCTGTGAGCTCCATACTCAGCTGTTGTATATATAATATATGTAATATATGTAATATATATAATATATAATAGTTAATCAAGATAAACACAGAGAATATTAAGTTTACACAATACAAGAATACATAGGATCTGTGGTTTTCCAAATAGGAAATCGTTTTTAAAATTTGGGAATATTTGATTACAATAGAGTCAATGGGGGATATTCACTAAAGCGCGAAGCGTCTAACGTTAGCGCTAATTCGCCAGCGTGACATCATTTCGCAACTTCGCAAATTCACTACCACCGAAGTAGATAGACTTGCGCAACTTCACACCCCTAACGCCAGGCGAAGGTGCGCACTGACGTAATTACGCAAATTCACTAAGATGATCATTTTGCTGATCGTTACCACTTACGCTAAACGTTACTTCTCGGGTCAGAACTGGCGCAGTTCAATACAATAAACAGGAGTTTGAAAAAAAACATTTTTTAATTTTTCTAAGTCCCAAAAAAATGCTGGTGTGTTTTACCATTGTAGGGCGATAGTCTGAAAAAGATGGATTTTTTTGGGGGGGTTCCCCTCCTCCCCCCCTACAGTCCCTAACATAAGGCAACACAACTATACAGGGGCACATGTAGGGCAATAACTTTATTTATTAAAGGTTTCCTGGGCTTGTGTAGTGGAACATATACTTCTATTATACGTTAAAGTTCCCGCCGTATGTAAATTAGGCTTCGCTAGCGTAACTGCGTTTTGCCAGGCGAACTAACAGTAGCACTACTTCACCTTCGCCGCCCTGAGCGCAAATTCGCATCTTAGTGACTTGGCGTAGTGCTGGTGAAAATTCGCCTGGCGAAGTGCGGCGAACGTTAGCGAAGCCAACGCTAGCGAATTTTCGCATCTTAGTGAATTCCCCCCTATGGGAGACGGCCTTCTGGTTAACAGGTTTCCGGATAACGGATCGCATACATGTATATTGTTTTTTCAGTGTATTTTCCCATACAGTTATCCATGATGAGCAGCTTTATTTGTGAAGTTGTGAGAGTTATAGTTTCTCCCCCCCCCTGTACATTTTATTGGCAAGTTGTAAAGATTGGGAAAGTTGAAGCAATTCTCTCCCATGGAAATGAGGGAGGTTGGGTGGGTTTTTGGGAGCCGCCACCTGCTGCCGTCAGTCATTACTATAGGGGGGGGGCAGGGCATTAAAGCTGCACATTCCATTATACGTGAGAAAAGCAGAAATCATCTCTCAGTTCAGAGCTGGGATTTCCTCCCCAGAGAAGCCGCACAAGTGAGAATGTCAGCCTGGTCTTGTCGCTCACTCGTTACAAAAAAATTATAATTATAGAATATTCATTCGGCAGCACTTCATGTTAACCCCTTATGTTTTTGTGAACCCACTCTTATTACTACTGCACTCTTATTACTTCTGCACTCTTATTACTTCTGCACTCTTATTACTACTGCACTCTTATTACTACTGCACTATTATTACTACTGCAAGATAGAAATTCTGCAATAAATCCCAGTTTTCATTAGCAGCCCCACATATAAAGCCCCTTTGCTGGATCAATACTCGGCTTGAGACTAGTTATTATGCAGAGAGTGTGCCGCTTCTATAAATCACCGGTACAGTTGAAAGGAGGATTTTATTCCTTTAGCCTAAACTATAGTGGAAACTAAATTAATTGATATAATGGGGGGAAACTCCTGTTCTGTGACATTTTCCCGGAAAGCTTGATAAGGCCCAAAGCTCATCTTGGGGAAACAAAGAGACAGAAAATGAGAATAAAATCCATGAAATTAGTCCTGTAAAACAAGCAAAGCTTGAGCTGTGACATTCATACGTTCAGATGCTCCTGTACCTTAGAGAAGAGAAGGTATAGGCTCCGTTATCCACAAAGCTCCAAATTACGTAAAGGATGTCTCCAATAGACTCCATTTAATCCAAAATTTTTATAAGTGATTCCTTTTTTCTTTGTAATAATAAAACAGTAGCTTGTGCAGGTATGGGATCTGTTATCTGGAAACCTGTTATCCAGTAAGTTCTGAATTATGGAAAGGCCTTCTCCCATAGATTAATAAAATAATTCATATATTGAATTCCTTTTTCTGTGTAATAATAAAACAGTCGCTTGTACTTGATCCCAACTAAGATATAATTAATCCTTATTGGAAGCAAAACCAGCCTATTGGCTTTATTTCAGGTTTATATGATTTTCTAGTAGACTTAAGGTATGAAGATCCAAGTTACAGAAAGACCTGTTATCTGGAATTCCCCTGGTCCTGAGCATTCTAGATAACAGGTCCCATACCTGTAATAATAAAACAGTCGCTTGTACTTGATCCCAACTAAGATATAATTAATCCTTATTGGAAGCAAAACCAGCCTATTGGCTTTATTTCAGGTTTATATGATTTTCTAGTAGACTTAAGGTATGAAGATCCAAATTACGGAAATATCTGTTATCCGCAAGACCCCAGGTCCCGAGCATTCTGGATAACAGATTCATACCTGCAGTAGCGCATATGTGTACAGATATCACAGTTTTATACATAATCATACAAAGAAGAAGAGAAAAAAAGAATCATATTCTTGTCTCTTTGTAAAGCACTAGTAAAGCACTAGTAACACACTAGTAAAGCACTAGTAAATAGTGATGGGCGAATCTCCCCAGTTTTGCTTCGCCGAAAAATTCGCAAATTTCCAGAGAAATTCGCAAATTGGCGAAAAATTTGCGAAACGAGTCGCGGCACGCTTTTGACACGCATTGCGTCGTTTTTGGCGCGCGCCATGTCGTTTTCGTTGCGTCGCGTAAAAAACAACGTGCAAGTCGGTTTTTTCGGTGAGTTTTCGCCAGGCGAAATTTTGCTAGTGTTTCGCGAATTTATTCACCAGCGTCGAATCGCGGGAATTCGCCCCTGGCGAATAAATTCGCCCATCACTACTAGTAAAGCACTAGTAAAGCACTAGTAAAGCCCCAGCTGCAATGTTCAGTGTAGAGAATGGCCTATTGTTCAGCTGGTGCTTATTTTTATTCTCTATAGCTTTGGGTTTTCTCTTTTTTTACTCTGCAATGTAAAATGTCATCTGGATGATAGGGTCGCTGACCCTGGCAACGAGTAAAAAAAAAAAAAAAATGCTCTTTATTTACAGTTTTCTTGTTACTTATTGTGTTCAGGCTCAGTCTAACCAGGTTCAGATGCAGTGATGAAAGTACTGGGGGAGCAGGGGGTTCAATTGTAGCAGGGTCCGCACCAGGACTGGACTGGGAATCAAAATAGGCCCTGGCATTTCAGTTACACAGAGGCCCAATCAGCCCCACTATATAGTGACTTTCTATGGGACCTTATAGCAGCCCATCTGGCATTTGCCCTAACCCACAGATTGCCAGTCCAGGCCTGGTCCGCACCCCCTTCGAGCCCACCGGCAGTCCGTACTCGGCAGTAAACAGTCCGCGCCAGGCAGGAAACGCCAGAAAACTGCTTCCAGGGTGGGTGGGGGATCTGCACCCAGGCCGCCCACCCATAGTTCCATTACTGGTCAGATGGGACAATTGGGAACCCACCGGGTTTCAAACTTGGGGGGCCCCTGAGTGAATACAGAAACTCCTGTGTGCGTCTCACATCATTGCTTTGTTCTGGGAGCCGGCAGATCAGGGGAGCAGGTCTGGGCCGACAGGGGGCCCCCCGGAATTTTTCCGAGTGTCTGACCATGAAGCTAATGCTTTATTGCAGGGTAAATTGGAGCCAAGTAACCAGGTGGCTGCTGAAATAATAAACTGGAGGGTGAATGAAGACCAACTGCAAAAAGTTACAGAGGGTATTATGTGCTGAATGACAACCAGGGCTAACATTGGTGGGGGGACGAGATGGGGCTCAGTTCAGGAGTGTTGTGGATGCAGGGGGTCCGGAATGCTGTGATTTCTCCCAGTATTTTACGCTGGACCAGGGAGAGACCCAGGCTGCCTGAAAGTGAGAAGATCTATGGGGGGGTCACAGGGGGGGTGAGGGGCCAGATAACCTTTTCCAACTCAGAATATTTACAAGATGTTTGTATGAACTTCTCCCTGTAACACTCAAAGTGCAGTGAAATGCGTTGGTGCGATATTATTGTGTTGCACACATACTGGCAATTTATATTGTTTTTGGGGTGTATTTTTACAGGTGGGGTGTAGCTATTCACACACACCGTTTCTATCCACTTCTCTCTCTCTCTGTGTCGTCTTTATACAATTTACACACTTGCCTAAATGTCATTTATACATTGGGCTAATGCATTTTGTACATCATGTAATTCCTGGGCTTCTGCAGAAGTCGGAGAAATCACCTAAAGGCAGCCGTGCCGCTACAACAGAAATCCCTATTAATGAAAAGAAAACAACTTCCATCCAACAAATTCCGTTTTTAACCCTGTCGTTTCCCAAAGACCCACAATGCTCTGCAGTCGTAAGCAGCCAGGGCCGGTTTTAAGCACATTGGACCAATTTGGCCCAATTGGGCCCCGCACTTGGTACGGCCGGCCCTGTAAGCAGTAGGGATGCACCGAATCCACTATTTTGGATTCGGTCGAACCCCCGAATCCTTCCCGAAAGATTTGGCCGAATACCGAACCCGAATCCGAACCCTAATTTGCATATGCAAATTATGGGTGGGAAGGGGAAAACATTTTTTACTTCCTTGTTTTGTGCCAAAAAGTCACGTGATTTAGCTCCCTGGCCCTAATTTGCATATGCAAATTAGGATTCGGATTCGGTTCGGCCAGGCAGAAGGATTCGGCCGAATCCCGAACCGAATCCTGGATTCGGTGCATCCCTAGTAATCAGCGGATTTAAAGTTTTGGGAGTCTCAGCCCCTTGTGTTCAGTTCTCTTTGCACCCGTTCCATCTCATCATTCGTTCCTTTTCCCTCCCTCCTTCACTATCACTTTCTCGCCTCTTCTCCATTTCCTATTTTGAAGCTTCTCCTTCGCTTGGGTTTTTTTTCCTTTGAGAAGCGAGGGGATCAGGGGAGTCAGCGGAGCTCGTCTCCCTCCTTTGATCCATGTCCTGGGGCCGCTTGACTGCAAAGTAGCACGGAGACAAAACGACTGAGCCAAAGTGATTCCTGACAACTGTCTCCCAGAGATAAGGGAGCCTCTTTCTTCCTAGGATTTCATTAATTCTTTCTTTAATACCTCCTCTCTCTCTTTCCATGTGAAGGAGAGTCGCAGAAAACCACCGGCTGCGGCCAAGAGTAGTTGGGTTCTCTGTAAGCTCCTTGGGTTCATTTTGCTGTAGCCAAACAAATAGGAAGGTCAGCAGCGCTACATTTGCATGTGTTAATGGGAAGCTAAAATGTATAAGAAGGGTTTTGACTTGATTGGAGAGAAAAAACCATGTGAAGAAAAGCGTAATTATAAAGATCATGTTTCTCTTTCATGGGGATTGCAGCCCGTTTAGCACAGAGTATACATTTATTTTTCAATAATAACAGTGGGGAAGGTTATTCTGCATTGTCCTATATATCTGCTTCTTTCTTTTTATTCATAAGTGGGAGGAGCCATGATTACCGTGGCAGGGTCAATTCCACCGTATCGCCCTGCAGACTTTAATCAAACAGCGCCTTCTTGTGGTGAGAATTCTGTTTATGGAATAATTAGTTGGTTTTACCAGTCAATATACTGTAAGTATAACTTTATTTGTAAGGCGCTGTTAATGACCCCCAGTGCTGTACAGTGCATAAAAGTACTACATATATATATGTACAAAAATCACATAATAAATATATCATGTGGTAAGAGACATAGTGGGAAGGAGGTCCCTGTCCCGCAGAGCTTACAGTCTAAGTGGATGGGAGGATAATATACAGGTACAAATTGGAGATGAAAAAGTGCACAAGGTAAGGCACAGTCAGTAGCACAGGACTAGACTAAGGTTCTAGTGATCCAAAAGGGAGGCTCTTAGTTGTTTCTCGGAGAGATTGGGAGAGGATTCTTTATGGAGGGATTCAGGGATGGAATTCCAGAGATAAGGAGAAGCAAGATAGAAGGGTCTGAGATGAGAGGTGGCAGTGGGTGGTGAGAAGAGAAGGTGGCTCTGAGAAGATCAGAGAAGACGACCAGGAACGTATAGTAAGACAAGAGAAGAGATGTAGTGAGGAGCTTTGAATGTTAGTAGAAGGAGTTTATTTGCTATCGCAGCCACAATAAGGATTTTAGTTTGGGTTGAGCAGATTCTCTTTTAGGAGAGAGCAGAAGGATCCTGGTAGCAGAGTTTAAGATTGATTGGAGGGGACAGAGATGGGAGTCAGGAAGGTTACGAGGAGATTGCAATAGTCTAAACGGGATAAGACAAGGGCATAGATTCATGTGTTGGCTATTGTTTGTGAAAGAAATGGTCGTATCTTGGCTTTATTGTGGAGGAAGAAACAACAGGTTTGGCAGTATTATTATTATGATTACCCCTGTTTAATATATTTCAGGGGACCAGAAAATAAAAATCAGGGAAATGCTGTACATTATATATTGGTGAGACCATATGCAATGTTTTCTAGAAGTGTTTACTCAAACTTTGCAGAAACACAACATGGTGCACAGTGATTTGCACAAGTAGTAGTGAATACAGTGAGATCCAGTCTTCTGCGGGGGGGGGGGGA
>CM044443.1:134543365-134555770 GCA_024363595.1 Xenopus borealis | reverse complement strand
AAAAATGCTAATATCTCAGAAACCACTAAAACTAGAAATTGAATGCAAATTGTGAAAGTGCTCAGAGGGCTTGTGATCAGTGTATGGGGGGGAGACTAATTTACATACTAATTTACATACTAATTTACATACTGTCTCTCCCTAAGGAGCACAAGGGAGGTACTGAGTGGGATACAGTTAGTAGGGAGAGTGTAGGTAAGTGTTACAGCTCTTTTACTATTTGTCTAGCAGGTTCTTACTCTGTAGGAGCCACAAACTGTGTATAAAAATAGAATTTGTTAAAGCATTAAAAAGGTTTTTGTCATGGATTTTAATTTCAAAGTACATCAGTTAATAGTGCTGCTCCAGTAGACTTCTGCATTGAAATCCGTTTCTCAAAAGAGCAAACAGATTTTTTTATATTCAGTTTTGAAATCTGACATGGGGCTAGACATATTGTCAATTTCCCAGCTGCCCCTGGTCATGTGATTTGTCCCAGCACTTTAGGAGGGAAGGCTGTTGTTTTTCCTTCTCAATGTAACTGAATAGTACTCAGTGGGACCTGGGTTTTACTATTGAGTGTTGTTCTTAGATCTACCAGGCAGCTGTTATCTGGTTACCTTCTCATTGTTCTGTTGTTAGGCTGCTGGGTGGGGGAAAGGGAGGGGGTGATATTACTCCAACTTGCAGTACAGCAGTAAAGACTGATTGAAGTTTATTAGAGCACAAGTCACATGACTTGGGGCAGCTGGGAAATTGACAATATGTCTAGCCCCATGTCCGATTTCAAAACTGAATATAAAAAAATCTGTTTGCTCTTTTGAGAAATGGATTTCAGTGCAGAATTCTTCTGGAACAGCGCTATTAACTGATGTGTTTTGAAAAAAAAAAAATATTCCAATGACAGTATCCCTTTAAGATAATATTCACAAATATTAGCCTTTCTAATATAAAGCTATTAAGAGACAGCAAAACAAGGGGGTGCACATTGTGGGGTGAATGAAAGCACAACCTCAAGCTTTTCAATTTAAAAAGAACTGAACTGTATAGAATAAATAACCTGTAAGGACTCACTATCCAGATTTATATAGAGGTCATAACCAAAAATGTTTTTTGTATGTAAACCAATGCAGAGAGCTTCTTAGAGCAGTTTTTGGCTTTTTAGGGTCAGTGACCTTCAAGTTAACTGAATACAGGAGCGTATAGACAGTGAGGGCTGCAGACACTCTGACCTACACACGGTGCTGCTGAACTATAAGCCTCATAATGGCTAAAACTGCTAATACTGGAAACCACTGTAATTAGAAAATGAATGCAACTTGCAAAAGTTTTCACAGGGCTTGTGATCAGTGTATTGGGAGACTAATTTACATAGTAATTTACATACTAATTTACATACTGTCTCTCCCTAAGGAGCACAAGGGAGGTACTGAGTGGGATACAGTTTGTAGGGAGAGTGTAGGTAAGTGTTACAGCTCTTTCATTAAAGGGCTGGTTCACCATCCAGTTAACCTTTAGTATATTGTAGAAGGGCCAATTCTAGTAAACTTTTCAATTGGTCTTCATTATTTATTTTTCATAGTTTTTTAATGACTTGCAATTTTCTTCTGTTTCTTTGCAGCTTTCAAATGGGGGGTCACTGACCCCATCTAAAAACAAATGCTCTGTAAGGCTACAAATGTATTTGTTATTGTTACTTTTTATTACTTATCATTCTATTCAGGCCTCTCCTATTCATATTCCAGTCTCTTATTCAAATCAAAGCAGGGTTGCTAGGGTAATTTGTACCCTAGAAACCAAATTGCTGATACTGCAAACCGGAGAGCTGCTGAATAAAAAGCTAAATAACTAAAAAACCACAAACAATAAAAAATGAAAACCAATTGCAAATTGTCTCAGAATATCCCTATCTACATTATACTAAAAGTTAACTCAAAGGGGAACAACCCCTTTAAGCTCTTATTGTGCAGGAACTACAAACTGTAATTGTGTATTGTTTTTTTGATGAAGATTATGCATCTGAACCTTAGGTGTTGGAGGAGATTTTGCCTTGGCCTAGTAGAAATCAGTGGCTGTTTGTCATCTTAAAGGGCACCAATCATACCTAAAATGATTTACTAAGTAAATACAATATGTGAAAGTTCAAGAACTCCAATTTTTAAACCAGTTAGAATTAAATGTAAATGATCAGCTCACTATACCTTCTGCAGAATCTCCCCTATCTCCACTGCAGTTCTAGCTGAGGCAGCCATCTTGGATTTCACTGACTCCTCCTACCTATATCTTCACAGCCAACTGCAGCTCTGAAATCTCGCACATGCTCAGTTGAAATTCCTTGCTTGCCTAATAAACCTTCTAAGCTATTTTGAAATCTGCCAAACTTGTGTGTTAGTGCTGCCACCTTGTGGAAGTTGTGTGTGCACTTCTCTTGATACTTCTAGAGTTTACTAAAGCTAGGCATTCTGGGTAGCTCATTTGCATGTTGTAGTCAGTCAAACTGCTGTTTTTTTTAAAAAACTGTACATGTAGTTTGATTAAACATGTTTAGGTTGTACTGGTCCCGTTGTTAAAGGGCAAGGAAAGTGTAAAATAGAATAAGGGTAGAAATGGTGTATTTTGTATACTAAACATAAACATGAACTTACTGCACCACAAGCCTAATCAAACAAATGATTTATGCTTTCAAAGTTGGCCACAGGGGGCTGTCATCTTGTAACTTTGTTAGACATCTTTGCAAGACCAAGACTGTGCACATGCTCAGTGTGATCTGGGCTTCTTAGGGATCGTCATAAATGATCAAAAAACAAAGCTGCTTGAGTTCTGCATGGCTGGTAAGTAAGGCAGGGGCTCCCCCTGCTGTTCATAAGTATGATTGTTTCCCTGCCAGAAGTTAGGGACCATCTGACAATTCCTATTTTTTTACTAATTTCACTGCATACAGTCAGGTTTCTTATAAAAACAGTACACATTTTTTAATTAAAGTATAATGGAGATATATTTCTTTTTCATTAAAGAAAAGTAAAAATGGGATTTTATTTCTTTGCCTTTCCTTGCCCTTTAAAGAGAGAGACTGTTACAGAGGACATTGGGGAGGTTGCTTCAAAGGTGGAGGGGGAGGCTGTTTCAGTTGAAATAGTACCCGAAACTCTCTCTTTTGAGGATGTTTTTTTTTTTTTGGTGGGGTGGAGGGTTGTGAAGATTAAGAAGAATAAAGATAGAATTTCAGAAAAAGAAGTTTAGAAAGAAAATACTCGACTTCGTGAAAAAATGGAAATAAAGTTTGGAAAAAAAGTTTTCTTTTTTGTTACGGATATGTAAATGAATATACGATGTTGTATATGACATTGTTTATTGCTTCTTGAAGTGTATTTTATCTTCAGTTTTAGGTCATATTGGTTCAATAAATATTTAGTTGAAACCTTTGGAACCACAAACTGTATATAATATAATGAATTCCAGTTTAAAAATTGCCTCGTATTGTTCTTTCTAGAATACACTTCAAGTTAGTATAAAGATGAACTGCTCCTTTAATTAATTGGCTTCTTCTCTTTTCACTTTACCCTTCAAAAACACCTGTAAAAAAAAAACCTTCTAGATCCATTTAAATAATTCAATAGGTTTTACAAAATCTAATCAAACCGAATCACAATTATTCAATAACTCTGTTTTTAATTATGATTTGTGGCTCCTACAGAGTAAGAACCCACTGGATCAGTCCCAGTAAGGGCCCTTACACAGGGGCGTTTTGGACCTAAAACAATTATAAAATAAATAATGAAGACCAATTGAAAAGTTTCTTAGACTTGGCCCTTCTACAATATACTAAAAGTTAATTTGAAGGTGAACCACCCCTTTAAGGATAGGTTCCGGTAAAGCTGCATTGTGATTTGATAGGCTGGAGGGGAAGTTCCTAATTCCCCTATCCAATCCCTTTACAGCTTTAGGGCCCTTACACACGGGCGTTTTTACCTGCGCTCCCCTGCGTTCAGTTTTGCTGCGTTCAGTCGCAGGGGAGCGCAGGTCTAGACGCACCTCATTAGTTTCAATGGCGTTGTACCCACGAGACGCGTGTAAGCGCCGAACGCAGATTCAGACGCAACATGCTGCATTTTTCCTGCGTTTGGCGCCTACATGCGTTTGTGTGAGTACAGCCCCATTGAAAATAATTGAGTGCGTCTATACCTGCGCTCCCCTGCGGCTGAACGCAGCAAAACGGAACCCAGAGGAGCTCAGGTAAAAAAGCCCGTGTATAAGGGCCCTAAAGCTGTAAAGGGATTGGATAGGGGGAATTAGGAACTTCCCCTCCAGCCTATCAAATCACAATGCAGCTTTACCGGAACCTATCCTTAAAGGGGTGGTTCACCTTTAAATTAACTTTTAGTATATTGTAGAAGGGCCAAGTCTAAGAAACTTTTCAATTGGTCTTCATTATTTATTTTTCATAGTTTTTTTTATGATTTGCAATTTTCTCCTGTTTCTTTTCAGATTTCAAATGGGGGTCACTGACCCCATCTAAAAACAAATGCTCTGTAAGGCTACAGATGTATTGTTATTACTTTTTATTACTTATCATTCTATTCAGGCCTCTCCTATTCATATTCCAGTCTCTTATTCAAATCAATGCAGGGTTGCTAGGGTAATTTGTACCCTAGAAACCAAATTGCTGACACTACAAACTAGAGAGCTGCTGAATAAAAAGCTAAATAACTATAAAACCACAAACAATAAAAACTGAAGACCAATTGCAAATTGTCTCAGAATATCCCTCTCTACATTATACTAAAAGTTCTCAAAGGTGAACAAGTCATTTAAAGGGGTAGTAAACCCTGCTGCACTGCACTGATCAACCAAACTTTACTCAGTTGTTGTTGGACTACAAATCCCAGAATAATGTAACATATTCCGAAGGCTGAGGCATGCTGGGAGCTGTAGTCCACCAACATCAGGGTTGTATTCTTAAAGCAATATTGCACAGTAAAACTTTTCCCCAAATCTCCAAGGCATTAAAATGCAAAAAAAAAAAATCCTCCAATGAGAATCCAGCTGATCTGTATCAATGTGACTCCCTGTTCTTTGTTACTGTAATCGGAGTGGGAAGCTTTAAGCCCAGTTTCACTGAACAAGTCTGTCCTTTATTCCCATGTCTGATTCCAGTATCTCTATATGTAAGAAAACAGCAAGATAACGGTCTTGGGATTCAGCATTCTTATTGGTCAGTTTTTTGGGGGTTTTTTTTGCATTTATGACGTTTCTGATCATTAGAATTCTCATTCTTAATTTCGGCAACTTTTATAGAAAACTAGGGGGCGCTGTGGGGCAGAGTTATGATTGGGTTTACATCCTTTTTAAAGGATAAGCAAACCTTCAAAATAAGTGAATGTAAAATTAATGAGGGGGCTATTGCAAGCACTTTTGCAATGTACATTTTTTTTTAATTCCAAGATATTAAGGGATACATGTACTGTTAATATGAATGAATTGTGTTCCAACAGCGCCACCTGCTGGTCAGTTTCCCACCAGTCTGACCACCAAGTAGTCAAGGAAGTTGTCAGGAGAAAGAAAGAGGCTGATGTTCTTCTGCTTAGGAAAGATGTGAGAAAGGTTTCTAATTGTTTTCCTTAGGCATATTGGGACAGCATTATATTTTCATTTAAGACCCTAGAAGTCCAGCAATGCTGTTCTGTTTGGGAATAATATGCACAAGCCCATTGTATTGCTGGGATATTCTATATATTCTCTATACACAGTCACAGAGGTTGGGAGTCTACACATTCTCCTGATGATCAGAATCAGGTCCAATTGCTCATTACCATAAGGTTCTGAAATAGTGCAGCAAGTGCTCATGGGAGGTTGGCTACACTAATTGTCACCATTCTGCCCCACTGTGTGCCAGGCCCTGGGGCCACAATCACTTTTAATTGTATTTCGGTCTCAAAATTCCTATTTGTTTTTACAGAAACCAAACTGACACAAAAACCAAGTTCCAGAATTTTTGTCATTTATTGAAAGTTTTTATTTTAAATTTTTTTAACCAAAGATACACAGAACCCCGTCCCATTCCTAACGACCCCCCCAGCGACAGCCACAATACATTGCTCTGCAGTATGGCAGCCCCCGCAAGTACCAAAGGGCAAGGCTTTTTAGGGGTTTTAAACCCCCTAATCTATAGGACAAACTTAACGTGAAACAAGAAAAAAACATTGCAATGAGACAATTACATTTAGAAACAAAAATACCCCCCAGGGGGGGGATAATAGACAGAACAAAATATTCTAATGAAAAACCCACTTCCCAGAAAAAGAATAAACCGCAGATACTGTGAGCGCCAGAGATTTGCTTTCTGAACTCAAAGATTATTTCTACTTCTTCTTCAGCCCCAAATATTTCCCATTTATTGGGTCGGACCCCAAGAACCACAATGACTGCCCTGAACCCCTCCATGGTAAAAAAAAAAAAAAAAAAAAAATCTTTAAATTCAGTTTTTAGAAATTCATCTAAAAAATTGATAATTTCTCAAATTCGGAAAGAAATTACATTAGAGTTTATTTTTAAAGCTCTCAGATGAAGCACATTTTTGAAATTTGTTTCAATGTTTAAAATTAAGTTTCAGAGAGTCATTTGAGCATACAATTTGGGGAAGGTTCAGTATTTAAATGGGCTGTTTACCTTTAAATGTAGTTAGTATGATGTAGAGAGGGATATTCTGAGACAATTTGCAATTGGTTTTCGTTTTTTATTATTTGTGGTTTTTGACCAATTTAGCTTTTTATTCAGCAGCTCTTCCAGTTTGTAATTTCGGCAGGTTTCTATGGTGCAATTACCCCTAGCAACCATGCCTTTATTTGAATAATAGAAAGAAGAGGAATAAAAAGTAGCAATAACAATACATTTGTAGAGTTACAGAGATGGGGTCAGTGACCCCATTTGAAAGCAGAAAGAAAATCAATTAAAAACTATAAAAATGAAGACCAACTGAAAAAGTTGCTTAAAACAATCAAAATTCAAAGATTCTGGATTTGTTTTAGAGTTTGAGAATTCAGAAAGCAAATCTGCAGATTTCATATTGTACCATGCGTGTGAATATCTGCAAACACGAGGAAACGGATTCACATTTTTCTACTATTGCTTTTTAATAAGTGAATTTCTAATTCTTTTTCAATACCCTCCCCGGCCACACGAGGCACTAGCGCCCCGCTGAGTATAAATCTGATGCTGAATATTATTGCACCCCAAAAACCAGATTTTAAAAAATATAATGAAATTCACCCAACACAAGATTAAAAAAAATATATATATATATACTGAACAAAAAAAAACAAACAGTCATGTGACTCTGATCAAGGGACTTTCCCGTAATATTTATAAAATTTCTATTACACATTAACCCCAGACGAAGTTTTTGCCCTATAAAAAAACACCGTAAAAAAAAAAAAACTCCCAATTCAATGATTCCTGATTGGCTCCCGCTAAGGAATCTGCCATTAATTACAATGGAGACCGAATACTGAGTTTTTTTTTTTTAATTACATTTTTTTTTTTTTTTTAAATCTTTAAAAAAAAGTTTTTGCTCATAAAAATAGAATATTCACAATTTTTTTTTGCTTTATAAATAGATTACAGTAAGCTTATGGTTATAGGTGAATTTTCCCAGGGATTCTATTTTATTCATTCCACCCCCATCACCGCCACACAGACATGTAAATACAATTTCCCAAAAACATTCGTCCGCGATTCTGTCGTTAAGTTCCGACCCCTTAAAATCTTTGGACTTCCTATACATGCACCCACATCAAGCAGTACTTATATAATCACCAACACCCCATCCTTATGTACAGACTCTGCGTTAGACAGGGGGGCCGCAAGGGGCCCCCCATTTAAGACATCACTTCTGTGGCTTCTGCCTATGTTACAATTTTTTGGCTGGTAGCTTTAGGGCTGTGATGGGCATCGGGAATCCCACCGCTGACTCACAAACTCAGAATTCCAACCAGGAACGGCATAAAACCCACCCAAAATTTTAACTTCTCTTCCGAGCATCGAATCTTAAGACATAATAAACCCTACAAAAAAAACAAAAAAAAAAAAACTCTTGTACGAGGCCCAAAAATATTCTAGAAAAAAAGGTGTCAATGTGACACAAAATCGCGTGGAAAATACAAAGAATCTATTTACAGATTTCAGCTGAAGAGGAACGATTGGCTACGCTTTTCCGACGCACAATATTTCCGAAGGAACTTGTGGGTCTGGAGGAAGAATTCGATTATTTTTAAAAATTTCGCTATTTTGATAGAATTTTTACAAATTTCTAAATATATTTTTTTAAAAAAAGTTGTTTTTTTTTAAACAAAAATCACAAATTTTGACATAGGGGGAAATCAAAGGGGGGAGGGAGTTGAAATAAGTCCCCCAATTCTTCTTTGATATTCAGGGAGTGGTTTAGAGCTTTGGTTACAACAGGGGGAGGGACATGCGTCTGTTCCGCGGGGGCGGAGTTCCAGTGGAATTCGTTATAATCACAAGGCCACAGAGGTTTGATAAATAAACATATATATATATATATATATATATACAGAAATGGCTTTAAAGGCAAAGTTACACATTAAGGAAGAAATCAAGGTTGTCGGGTTTATTTGTAGAACGGGATCGCAGGAGTTGCAGCCTCGGGCAGATAGTGGGCGCCGCTTTATCCCATCGGATTTAAGGGGCCAGGCCCTGCCCCACTGCCATCAATATACATTCTCTCTTCTTGACAATCAAAGGGAAAGTAAACCCAAATATAAAAAACACATTTAAAATAGTTTTGCTGAAACAACTCCACCCACTTACCCATCAGTCTGACACATGATTGAAGGTAGAACCCACCCACTCACAGCAATTTCTTTCCAATCATATTTGGTTTAACTTCCCCTTTAATGAGTTCTATGCCACGGCACAGGGCAGAAAAAAAAAAATCAGCTTTTTGTCATCATTGTGGGAATTTTATTCCACCCCCCCCCCTGTTCATGGAAGGGGTTAACCCTATAAGTGCTACAGTCCGAGCCCCAAAACACAGTCTTTCACTCCTGGAACTGGATCCCACATTATTGGAGAAGCCGCCCCCTGGGGCAAATAAGGCAAGTGTTTTGCATAGAATTCCTACACAGCGCCACTCGCTGACCTGCCTTTCCTACTGCAACGCCACACGGGGGCCTTAAAGGGGAACTGCCCCTCAGGATCCATGAGAGCCCCCCCACCTTTCCTGGCTAGATCTGGGAGCCAATAGCGTTATGGGAGGAGTTAAGACTTTACAACCCCCTTTAATTGGGGAAAGAGGCCTCAGGGTGGCGCTACAGGGGGGAAGGCACAATTTTAACAGCGCTATTGTTTCCTAAATAAAAAAAAAAAAATCACTATTTACACCTTTAGTTTCCATAGAACAATAGACATTTACAGCACCAGCATCAGAGGAGGGAGAGTGTTGTGTAACCGCAACCCTCTACAGTCCCCTCTCATGGGAATCAGCATCTCTAATTGGTTCAGGACTTGCTGCCACTCCCACTAGGCGGTGCTTATCAGCTTATGGCGCTGTCCGTTTCGACGTCCTTCTCAAATTCCTCCTGCATCTCGTCCGAGTTCCCGGAGTCGCTGCTCGACACGGAGCTGACGGATGGAGAATTTCTGCATCAGACAAAAGGAGAAGCCGCATGTAGAGACAGAGAAGCGCCCGACACCAGCTGGAAAAGGGGAGGGGCTTGTCCCTGGCAGTTGCCACCCACCCACTAAATGCCAGTATTAGGGGATGGAGTTGAATGAAGCAGGTGCAGAATGAAAGGCTTTTTAGCAGGCTAAAGCTTGAGACAAGACTAGAGATAAAGAGCACTGGCTGCTGGGAGTTGTAGTCCACCTATAGGTTGTAGGTTGAACGCCCAACTAGAAGTCCTAGAAAGCTTTATATAATAAAGTCAAGGAATTTGAGCCCATCTAAACAGTGACCACCCTAAGCAATCAACAGCAAAGCTTTAAATGCAGCATCGCTCACCTGCCCGCCGACCCCTTTATGAGCCTCCGGCAGGTTTCCATCTGTACGTCGAGCCCTCGTTTCATGCTGCACATTTCCATGTATTCGTGTAGGTGTCGGTTCATGTCACTTTTTGCCGTGGCCAATTCCAACTTGAGAGATCAAGACAAGTCAGGAAAGGGTTAAATCAATTCTTTGCCAGCCTGCATGTTCCTTTTCCACCACTAGGTGTCGCTAGAAGCACACACTTTGGAATTGAGCCTTCTGCTTTGCTAGTTCTTATCCCAAAATTAAAATGGGGCAGAGCATGAAATGCAGCTTAAAGGCCAAGTAGTAGCAGACTATAAGGGTTAGGGCTGCATTGGAGAAAACGATGGGAGGGACACAGCCCGGTATCTCTAAGCAATTACACTTTTACTTACAGTTTGTTGGACTCTCGGCTCAGCTCATTTATTGGCTGAATATAATCACTCTGAGACTAATTAGGGTTTGTGCAATTACAGACAACAACAAACACAGCAGTATAACCCAGTACAGAATTATCAGGGCAGAGTTACCATTATTACTGATTTTACACCCCCTTCCCTTTCAGTACTGGTTCCGAATCTCGGGCCCTGGTCTCACCTCTATCTGCCCAATGGTTTCCTGGTAGGCTTTGTCCCGGGTTGTTAGTAAACACTCGGCTTCTTGGATGAGATCTCCCAGGGCTTCCTCTTGCTAAACGACAGGGAAAAATAAAGCCACATTAATGCGGCCGAGGATGCTGGGAAGTGGAGTCAGATGGTAACCTAGAAGTTGTGACTGTAAGTTCTGACTTATTTAACCCTAAGGACTGCATTGCAGGGGGATGGGAATGGGCACTTACCTCTCCCTGTGGCTCGGCAGCAGGGTTGCAGTTGGTGAAATCCTCCCAGAGAAGCAGGGTGTCTTCATTCTCCTCCCACGTCAAACTATCACAGTCGTCATCAATATCGTAGGTCTCGCGTCTGTCAGGGGCAGGAGAAGAAAATTGGCAAACGAGATTTCAGTTTTCAATTTCTTAAAGTGAAGTCTACTGCAGGACTGGACTGGGATTCAAAATAGGCCCTGCCATTCCTGCTCCAAAGAGGCCCAAACAGCCCCCACCAGCCCACTTAATAGTCACTTTCTATGGCAACTTACAGCAGCCCCTCTGGCATTTGCCAGAACCCACAGATTGCCAGTCCGGGCCTGGTCTACTGTATTACTACTATAGGAGTGCTGTAGCACTGGGCGTCTATTATAGACATTAAGGGGGGGGTGAGCATTCATCACTATTTTCATGGTCTCCACTAACTTAAAGAGGTAGTAAACCCTGCTGCACTGATCAACCAAACTTTACTCCGTTGTTGCTGGACTACAAATCCCAGAATAATGTAACATATACTGAAGGTTGAGGCATGCTGGGAGCTGTAGTCCACCAACATCAAGGTTGTATTCTTAAAGCAATATTGCACAATAAAACTTTTCCCCAAATCTCCATGGCCAGCGGCTGCATTAAATGCAAAAAAATCCTCCAATGAGAATCCAGCTGATCTGTATCAATGTGACTCCCTGTTCTTTGTTACTGTAAAAAAAAGTAGGGGGCGCTGTGGAGCGGCATTACAGTTGGGTTTGCTTGTAAACCCAACTGTAATACCGCTCCACAGCACCAATAACCAATACTCTGATTCCAGCCCCATGTCAGGCATCTTGCTGTTTTCTTACATATAGAGATAATGATTTATTTCTTCATTATATGACACTGGAATCAGACATGGGGATAAAGGACAGACTTGTTCAGTGAAACTGGGCTTAAAGCTTCCCACTCCAATTACAGTAACAAAGAACAGGGAGTCACATTGATACAGATAAGTTGGATTCTCATTGGAGGATTTTTTTGCATTTTAATGTAGCCGCTGGCCATAGAGATTTCAGGAAAAGTTTTGTAAAAGTTTTATTGTGCAATATTGCTTTAAGAATACAACCCTGATGTTGGTGGACTACAGCTCCCAGCATACCTCAACCTTCAGTATATGCTACATTATTCTGGGATTTGTAGTCCAGTAACACCCGAGTAAAGTTTGGTTGATCAGTGCAGTGCAGCAGGGTTTACTAGCCCTTTAAGGAGCACCAGCACTGTGTCACTGTATGTAGTACATCTTAGAGTTGTCCTCATAGGATATCTTGTCTCTTGCTCTGTTCTGCCTTCCGATGCTCCCTGTGTGTGCCAAACTCTGCCTGCCCTATGCTCTCTGTGTGTGACATACTCTGCCTTCCCTATGCTCCCTGTGTGTGCCATACTCTGTCTTCCTTATATTCCGTGTGTGCCATAGTCTGCCTTCCCTATGAGTGCCACACTCTGCCCGCCTTGTGCTCCCTGCATGTGCCATACTCTGCCTGCCCTATGCTCCCTGTGTGTGTGTGCCATA
>CM044443.1:134527414-134538033 GCA_024363595.1 Xenopus borealis | reverse complement strand
AGCTCTGATTCTCTGTACTTCCTGCTCCTGGGCTGCTCTCTTTCCCATGGTCAGACAGAGATGGCTCCGCCCCCAGACCTTGGGAAAGACAGCAGCACAGATACTTACTAATAAACCCCCAATTTAACCCTTAACCGCAGTTAATAATGAGACTTACAGCTGGTTAAACATCCGTTTCATCTCGTCCGTAATGTTGAGGGAACAACTGACTTCATCATCCGAGAATCTCCCGGCGTCGCCGTCCTGCTCCAATAGGCTGTCCTCCAACGTCAACTTGCGCTCTCGCTTTTTGGTCACCGCCCCCACCTTAAGGAGAGACGGAGGCAGCGGCTGGTAGTTAATAGACAGCCCAGAATGGAAGGAGAAGGGGTTAAAGATCAGATGATGGAGACACAGTGAGGCTGAATAAAGCATTAGCAAGTAGCCAATCAGCAGCCAGGATACAGCCAGGGGCGAGATACAGCCCAGGGCAGCATGCAGTGTATAAGGGCAGAATACAGAGGTGTGCAGTTCAGCAGTGAAAGAGATGATGGAAGGGTGTTTCACTGGTTTACTTCCCCTTTAACAGACAGTAATAAGAGCCGAGCTCAGGCTTGTGTGACTTGGCAGCTGTACTGATGTAGTGGAATTAGAACTCCCTGCATCCCTAGGCACCCGAGGGGGCTGGTAGTTACAGTTCACAGACATTTGGCTCCTAGCCCTCAGTTACCGACTAGTAAGAAATATTAGCCCCCCTAGTTGTGACTCCTGAATTTCCCCCCTAATCCCCAGAGACCGAGAAAGGGGCGGAGCCCTGTTCACCTGGAACATCTTGGACACATCCTCAGAGTTGCGCTGCTGCGCCACATCACACAGTTTGGCGGTGATATCAATCCGCCTGCAGATGTCCATATCCACCTTCATTGCCTTCTCTTGGATCTTGGAGTCGAGATCAGTCATTGGCTGCAGGGGGGGTACATTTCTGGATTATATTCTCTCCCAATAATGTACTGTATATATTTATTATTTAATCATGTTTCACTAACGTTCCCTCTACTTCAGGGAGCTTTTAGACCAGTTGTCTACAGGGGCCACACTGGAACCAATGAACTAATCTGAAAATTCTGCTAAAGGGAAGAGTGAGGCCAGCAGAGAAGTCACAATGGGCGGCAGAGACGTCACAATGGCCGGCAGAGACGCCACAATGGCCGGCAGAGACGCAACAGCAGAGTCATCAGAACTGCCCAAGACATCACAACTGCTGGTACACAACATTGTAGACTACATTAAGCAAATGTAGAAACCTGCTCTCATAAATATGGTGACATAAAGTGAGCCTTCTCAAATCATTACCAAGTATTGCCCAGTGATTCAGCTCTGAATAAACCCATACACCATAAAGTGCACAAGAGTCTCCCCTGAAATTAACATTAGCACGCTCATTAGAAATCCTCTCAAATAAAGTGAAATGGGAAATAAAGTGAGCCTGCTAAAATAAGTGAATAAAATAAATATATTCCATGAAATACACAGAGGAAGCTCAGATAAGCCCCCCCTGAAATAAATCTGACCTGCTCCTAATAAACCCGACTGACTAAAGTGAGAATGCTCCAAGCCAATGAAATAAAGTGAGCCTGCTCAAACATATTGATATCGGTGAGATACATTAGGCCTACTCCCATACATTTCACCAAGAATGCTCAATTAAATCCTTCAAATTAAACCTACTCAGCTCACTATAATAAACCATACGGAATAAAGTGAGCCTGCTATAACCCAGTATTATAAACTGAGCATGCTGCAATCCAGTGAAATAAAGCGAGTCTGCTCAAATATATCCTGTGAGATACATTAGACACTCGGATACATTTCATGAAACACTAAGAGCGCTAATCTGATCCTTTGAATGAAACACACTCAACCCACAATAACAGATCATACAGAGTAAAGTGAGCCTGCTCCAATTCAATGCAATAAAGTGAGCCTGCTCCAATTCAATGCAATAAAGCGAGCCTGCTCCAATTCAATGCAATAAAGCGAGCCTGCTCCAATTCAATGCAATAAAGTGAGCCTGCTCCAATTCAATGCAATAAAGTGAGCCTGCTCCAATTCAATGCAAATAAAGCGAGCATGCTCCGAGAAGCTCCATGAACTAAACGGAGCAGATTCACATACATTCCATGGCATTTGAACTGCCCCCGATAAATCCCACTGAATAAAGTGCACATTAATACAAATGGAGCCTGCTCAGATGAAATCATGTACAATAAATGGAAGTCAATTGCTGAGAATTAAAGCACCCAGGGATCATACTCGGGCTCAGGGCAATACAGCAGTGAGGAAACCCGGACTACAACTCCCAGCATCCTTAAACAGCCAGCTACCTATAAAAAAATTGGGAGGGTAGTCTAGAAATAATCTGACTGCCAGCAGATCAAGTATGTATCCTGCAGTCATGTGACATTCCATACATCCCAGAGCATCGATTCCAATGGAACAGGGAAGGGATTGTGTGTGTGCGGTGGAGTCAGGGAAACGTCTCTCAGCAGAGCTGGTAATTTACAATAATTCCATATGCGCTGGGACAAGGCCAGGAGTGAGACAGGGCCGGGGTATGTGCTGAGCTCATCCTTGAACCAGGAATGCAGTTGCCTAACAATTGTATGACATGAGCAGCTCTTAGACACAAAGCAACCCCCCTCCTTTTATAGATAATGGTTCTGACTTGTTCCTTTGTTCCCTCCCTGTCTCATAAATCAGCAGGATGCAAAAGAGAGTGAATGTTTATCTTGTATAAATAACTCTCCCCCTTCTTTCCATCATCACATGGTATAACCCAGTGACCAATCTCTCAGCTGTGGAAAGACTTTAAGGGGGCTCATGGGAGTTGTAGTACAACAGCGGGAGGAAAACACGGAGGGGGTCCCATGTTCCGTTCCCCCCAAGCTCACACCAAAGCCACAGCCTCCCCTGACTCACACAAACAGAAAAAAAGGATAAAAACAGCAAAACCAACGGGCGTAAAGAACAAAATGTTAACTTTTTTTTAACCCTCGTTTGCGACTATAAATGTCTCCCACTTTTCTTTTACCCGCTTATAAGATGTTTTTCTAAGGCTCTTACACACGGGCGTTTTTACCTGCGCTACGTTTATTTCCGTTCAGCCGCAGGGGACGCAGGAGTAGACGCACTTGATTCTTTTCAATGTGGTTGTACCGCCTTAAAGTCTTTCCACAGCTGAGAGATTGGTCACTGGGTAATACCATGTGATGATGGAAAGAAGGGGGGAGTGAGATCCACTCATTTGGCGGTATTACCATCTGAGCGTATCTCTCCCCGTTATACCCACCGTGAAGTGGGCGATATCAGGTGATCTGATCGTGGGCCCTAGGGCCCAACAATCGGATCACAGTGGAGGAGATACGGGCGGTCGGATAAACAGATGCGGCTGCGATCCGACGGGATTTTTAGCCCCCTCCAATGGATATCCTGATTGGGTAAGGCCGTCAGAGGGTTTGGGCTGATAAGCGGACGAGTCTGTCTGTCGGCAGCTTTTATCGGCCCGAGGTTGATCACCATAGGAGACCTTAAAGGGGTGGTTCACCTTCAAGTTAACGTTTAGTATATTGTAGAAGGGCCAATTCTAAGAAACTCTTCAATTGGTCTTCATTATTTATTTTTTCATAGTGTTTTAATGATTTGCAATTTTATTCTGTTTCTCTGCAGCTTTCAAATGGGGGTCACTGACCCCATCTAAAAACAAATGCTCTGTAAGGCTACAAATGTATTGTTATTGCTACTTTTTATTACTTATCTTTCTATTCAGTTCATCTCCTATTCATATTCCAGTCTCTTATCTAAATCAATGCAGGGTTGCTAGGGTAATCTGTACCCTAGAAACCAAATTGCTGACACTGCAAACTAGAGAGCTGCTGAATAAAAAGCTAAATAACTATAAAACCACAAACAATAAAAAATGAAAACCAATTGCAAATTGTCTCAGAATATCACTCTCTACATTATACTAAAAGTTAACTCAAAGGTGAACAACCCCTTTAAAAATAAAACCTTAGGATTTTTCTTATAATCAGTTTTCAATAATTAGACACCTCTTGTATTTATAATCAATTACCGATTCTCCTTCGCCGTCTGATTGGTAACTTAATGAACTTACGCACCCAATTAGTCATTTAATTGCTGTAAATTGAAACAACGATGAATTTTGTACTTAATCATTTCATATTAATTAATTTCTAATACTAAAAAAAACAAAAAGGGATGCACCAAATCCACTTTTTGGGATTCAGTGTAATCCCTGAATCCATCATGAAACATTTGGCCGAAACACCGAACCAAATCCTAATTTGCATATGCAAATTAGGTGTGGGAAAAAACATTTTGTAAACCCAACTGTAATGCCGCTCCACAGCGCCCCCTACTTTTCTCTAAAAGTTACTTGAAAACCATAATTATAGATGCAAGAAACTTCACCAATGAGAATTCTACTGATCATAAACTTCATTATAAATGCAAAAAAACTGACCAATAAGAACTCTGATTCCAGCCCCATGTCAGGCATCTTGCTGTTTTCTTACATATAGAGATAATGATTTATTTCTTCATTATATGACACTGGAATCAGACATGGGGATAAAGGACAGACTTGTTCAGTGAAACTGGGCTTAAAGCTTCCCACTCCAATTACAGTAACAAAGAATAGGGAGTCACATTGATACAGATCAGCTGGATTCTCATTGGAGGAGTTTTTTGCATTTTAATGCAGCCGCTGGCCATGGAGATTTGGGGAAAAGTTTTATTGTGCAATATTGCTTTAAGAATACAACCCTGATGTTGGTGGACTACAGCTCCCAGCATGCCTCAGCCTTCAGTATATGATACATTATTCTGGGATTTGTAGTCCAGCAACAACGGAGTAAAGTTTGGTTGATCAGTGCAGCAGGGTTTACTACCCCTTTAATTCCTTGTTTTGTGACAAAAAGTCACATGATTTCCCTTCCCACACCTAATTTACATATGCAAATGAGGATTTTTAAATGACTAATTGGGCGCATCAGTTCATTAAATTCAGAGGCTGAAGGAGAATCAGTAATTGAATATTATAAGAAGTGTCTAATTATTGAAAATTGATAATGAATAAAAAAATCCCACGAGTGTCTGAGGAGTGCGGAGATTATTTGAATTTAGAAGAGTTAATTCTCCTTATAATAAAAACATGTTAACCTTTAAGATGATTGGTCTATACAGGTCAGACTGTGGGTAAAACAAAATAAAGAGAGTTCTGAGGGAACAGCCTTATACTGGGTCTGCTTCTCGCTCTCTATGAATGATGGGAATTGTAGTACAGTAAACATGGGCAACACTTAACCCTTGTCATGCCACATGCACAATACACAGGCTGCAGGAGTCGTTAGAATACAGTGACTGGGGCAATAAAATTCTGTTTCTCTCACATGTTACCTGCAAATTCAGCAACAGGAAACAATGTCATTCTCTGCACTGCTGGTTCTGACTACATGCACAATAGAAACAAAGATTCCATTTCCCACAATGCTCTCCTTCTTCAAACCAATTTTAATCCCAACCTGAATAGAAAATAGTTAAAGGGAAACTGTCATGGGAAAACATGTTTTTTTCTTTTTTTTTTAAATGCATCAGTTAATAGTGCTGCTCCAGTAGACTTCTGCACTGAAATCCATTTCTCAAAAGAGCAAACAGATTTTTTTTATATTTCATTTTGAAATCTGACATGGGGCTAGAGATTTTGTCAATTTCCCAGCTGCCTCTGGTCATGTGACTTGTGCCAGCACTTTAGGAGGGAACTGCTTTCTGGCAGGCTGTTGTTTCTCCTTCTCAATGTAACTGAATAGTACGCAGTGGGACATGGGTTTTACTATTGAGAGTTGTTCTTAGATCTACCAGGCAGCTGTTATCTTGTGTTAGGCAGCTGTTATCTGGTTACCTTCCCATTGTTCTGTTGTTAGGCTGCTGGAGGGAAAAGGGAAGAGTGATATCACTCCAATTTGTAGTACAGCAGTAAAGAGTGACTGAAGTTTATCAGAGCACAAGTCACATGACTTGGGGCAGCTGGGAAATCGATTTAAAAATGAAATATAAAAAAATCTGTTTGCTCTTTTAAGAAATGGATTTCAGTGCAGAATTCTACTGGAACAGCAATAACTGATGCATTTAAAAAAAAAAAAAAAATGTTTTATCCACGACAGGATCCCTTTAACAATAACTACTATAGTCTCTGCTTATATAATTCTATCCAAAGCTCAAACAAAGTGCAATTTAAGGTGAACTTTCCCTTTAACAGTGACTATGCCCCAAAGCAGTTGATGAATGTCTGTATTCATATCCCCCCATGCAAGGAGCAGCGTTAAGGACCTGCCCATGAGGAACTGCAGACTGGGCGGAGCTGGGACAGAACACGCAGTCGGAACAGACAAAAGCTTATCGGGATTCAGCCTTAAAGAGACAAACAGCCCATTAATGAGTCACGTGAGCTGGTGAAGAAGCGGTGAGTGGGCGTCTGCCATTGTGGCCCCTCCCATACAAACTCGTGCTGGGAATCTGCTATGGACCAGGCTGGATGGAGTGAACACTGTGATGCACTGGGGGTACTTACCTCACTCATCAGACCCTTGAACACCACCAGTTCCGACTTCAACCTCTCGATCTTCTCATTGAGCTCATCATGGACACTGTAAGCCTCCTGCGCCTCCTGGGGAGACAAGAGACAGATTGAAGTAGTTCTGCATTAGTGTAAATTCCCACTCCAGCCGCCACTCAGCCCTCCATCACTTGTTACTGCCCTGTGTCTTGTCTAGAATCCCCGCCATAAAGCAAGACCACACTGCTGCTGGGGTACAAGAAAGGAAGTAAAGACTGAGCCCCAGGGGTGCTGAACAGAACCATTAATAGTACAAACCATAAACAAAACACTTACCTCTTGCATGGACTCCACCATAGATTCCAAATTCATGCGCTTAGCAAGCTCCTCCTCCCACCTGCAACACACACAATAGGGAGCCATTAATATCACT
The DNA here is from genome assembly GCA_024363595.1 of Xenopus borealis. NCBI lineage: Eukaryota > Metazoa > Chordata > Amphibia > Anura > Pipidae > Xenopus > Xenopus borealis. The sequence continues at coordinate 134,530,987 of CM044443.1, read as the reverse complement.
TACTCCAATGCAAAAGGCAGAACTACCGGGGGAGCAGGGGGTGCGATTGCACCAGGGCCTACAGCCCATCAGGGCCCCCCGGCAGCTCCAATGTCCTCTGATTCCAGACAGAAAATCACATACGGCAGTGTATAAATACAAATATACAGAGAAGGAATGTTCTGGGCACACAATAAGCTATACCCTCATACTGTACTGTCTAAGGGAATCAATATGGCACCTCCTCCCATATGTATAAATACAAATATACAGAGAAGGAATGCTCTGGGCACACTATAAGCTATAGCTAGTAGAATAAGGAATGTCACCCTGAGATTCTCAGACTAATATGTAGGACATAAATCTGTGGGTTCATGGCTGATCTACGAGCAAGTTGGCCAGTGTAGGACGTGGGCACTTGGCTGCCCTCCTGCTCCTCCCCAAGCCTCCAGCCAAGGGCCACAATGTTACTGCACAAATGTAGTTTAAAGCTAATGGAGATTTCCCATTTATGGTCACCCAGGGAGAGAGGGGGAATATATCATGATTGTTGCAAAACTACAACTCCCAGAATCCCTCAACAGCCAAGAAACATTATGTGGTTGAAAGGTAAAGTTTTCCTTTGATGTCATTTCCAGCAGAATCATTCTCTCTCTCTCTCTCTGTTTAAAGCCAAGCTCAGGCTCAGATCACTATATTTAGGCACATCGGACATGCAATAAAAGGAAGATCTTGTCTGTCTCAGCTATTGGAGGGTTTCCAGAAAAGCCTTCTCTGCGGCATCTGAAATATGTCCCCCTTTTAACCGCATTCCTTCCCCTCCAGCCAATGACATCAGCAGAGCTGCAGTTGGAAAGGGAAGCACGGCAGCGCCCTCCTGGAATAAAGGGGAAGTAGCTTGTGTTACAACCAGATACTGATGGGGCAATTCCCTGTTAACTTTAAATACATTAGAGAATGGCCAGTCCTACGCAACTTTTCAGTTAGACATCATTTTTTCTTTTTTATAGTTTCGGAATTATTTGCAGTCTTCTTCTGACTCTTTCCAGCTATCAAATGGGGGGGGGGGGTCACTGACCCCATCTAAAAAAACAAATCTTCCGTAATGCAATTAATTTATAGTTATTCCTATGTTTGATTCCTCATCCTTTTATACAGGCCTCTCCTATTGAAATTCAAATCGCTTATTCAAATCAATGCATGGTTGCTAGGGGAATTTGGACCCTAGAAACCAGAGCAGTTGAATAAAAAGCTAAATAAGTCAAAAACCACAAATAAAAAATGAAAACCAATTGCAAATAACCTCAGAATATCCCTCTCTACATCATACTAACAGTTCATTTAAAGGGGAACAACTCTCTTTAAGAAGTTCCTTATTAGATAAAAACCTCTTCTTGGGTGGAGTTGCCCTTTAATATCAGGGTTACTCAACCAATCGGATGATTTCAACAGACATTCTGTGTCGCTGCCCAATGAGTAATGTTCCAATAGTATCGACTGGTTAATTATCTGCTCGCTATTCCCATCATGAAATAAAGGGAATTCAGGATTGGGATAGAAATTATGCAGATTCTGTGTTGCACGGAGATTTCCTTGTTGGGTCGGTGCCAGCGATGGGTTTGTCTGAGCAGCCGCCCCCCATTATCTCATCTAAATGAATGAGGCAATTTCCCATCACTAAGTGAATCATTCCCTAACTCCCACAGGAACAATGGAGCACCCACGGGTGCAGGAGGGCCGTCATGCTGGGACTGGTCTGCTATTGGTTACCTAGAGATTTGTGCAAAATAGTAGTAGAACATGTAACTCCTTAGTGAGATCATCAAATTATACTTTGTATTCCTGTTTGGAAACAGTCCATAATTATTAGTGTGTAAATATAATTTTGTGTATATCCTTGTTCAAAGAAGCAGAACTGCAATGCTTTATGGCAGCTGAGATTCTAGCTATCTGTATAACAGAGCATTCTGTCCCAGTGGCTGCACAGATCTGATCCCCATTATAGGAAGCAGCAGTCCTGCCCTGCTTTATGGCAGCTGAGATTCTAGCTATCTGTATAACAGAGTTTAGATTTTGTGGTGCCAGACAGAGGCTGCATGATTCAGCACCCAATAAAGTGCTGAGGCCGCTTGAAAGAAACAAGGCAGGGTCAGATTACTTTTACAGAGAAATCTTGATCGGTGGCCTCAGAGGAAGGGAAATAGCTAGAAGTAGAAATGAATGAGGTGTGTGAGATGAAAGTGATTCTCTCCTCGCACGGATCACCCTCAGGCTTTTAGACTTTTGTCTGCGGTGCAGAGAGAAGCCACAAAGAAAGGGAGAGAGATTGTCTGGACAATATTTGTTCTGATTGGTGCAATGTGCTGCTCTGTCTCTTTAACCCGTGTTGCCCTCATTATATTCCCGACTAAGGCTAAGTCCAGACGGGGAGATTCGGGGGCGATCCGTCACCGGGCGACTTTTCGCCGCGACGGATCGCCCCCGAATCTCCCCGAATAGGTAGGCATTGGCGCTGCTTCAAAGCGCCGGCGCGTGTTCACACGCGGCGGCGCGATTTTTAAAAGCGCTCCAAATTGCCTCGCCAGGACTAGCCCTAATAAGTCAGAGGATTGGGGGGGGGGGGGGGTGTTTGACATAAAAGCAAAACTCATTGGGTGGGGTAACAACAAACTGGCATTTCTGGTGATTTCTGGCTTAGTTACCCTTTAAACATAATCATATCCTTACACATTTTGCACATATTTCATTGTGTTTTTTTTGTGCCTATCCCTTTAGGGAGTGATCTTTGTCATTTACTTAAACATGAAATATCTTGTGGGGAGATGAGGGGCCGCACCCTGGAGTCTTCGTACTGATCCCCCAACAGCCAAATTCCTCCGTCCTTATGACTAACGCTTAGTAATTTGCACCTCGCAGGATTAAACGCAACACATCGCTCTCCAGCAGGTGAGGACGGGTTATTGGAATCAGACACACCTTTCCAATGGCTCAATTTCAAGGGCAAGTTAAATACTAGAATGAAGTGGATAATGAAAGGAGATGGTTGTGGTTCTTGCTTTTATCCAGGGTGAGCGATACAAGAACATTCTGGAGCAAGATGTAGCCAATCGGAGCTCTGGAACAATCAAAGGCCAGGGGATCTAAATCTGCGAGACAGGAACCACAAATGGGTCACCGCAATCCTTTTAATGCAGTGCAATTTTATATTACTATAGAAAAAAATTATTAAAATGGGGAAGATAATGGGCTGTACATCATTTTTGTGGTTGTAAACCAAACTCTCCAAATTAATTTTGTCCCTTGAGAAAAAGTTTAAAACACTAGACCAGATCAACCTGAGAATCAAGAAGTAGAATAAACTGTAACCAGTTGCATTGGAATATTCAGGGCTAGAATAACTCATAGCAAATCAGAGAATTAGAATATTCAGGGATAAAATAACCTGTAACCAATCAGAGCATTGGAATATTCAGGGCTAAAATAACTCATAGCAAATCAGAGAATTAGAATATTCAGGGCTAAAATAACCTGTAACCAATCAGAGCATTGGAATATTCAGGGCTAAAATAACCTGTAGCCAATCAGAGCATTGGA
>CM044443.1:134472325-134489968 GCA_024363595.1 Xenopus borealis | reverse complement strand
TGTTAGAATCTTACAGGACTAGACATAAGAGTAGCCAATCAGAATATTAGAATCTTACAGTACTAGACATAAGAGTAGCCAATCAGAACATTTGAATCTTTTAGGACTAGACATAATAGTAGCCAATCAGAACATTAGAATCTTACAGGACTAGACATAAGAGTAGCCAATCAGAATATTAGAATCTTACAGGACTAGACATAAGAGTTGCCAATCAGAATATTAGAATCTTACAGGACTAGACATAAGAGTAGCCAATCAGAATATTAGAATCTTACAGGACTAGTCATATGAGTAGCCAATCAGAATATTAGAATCTTACAGGACTAGACATAAGAGTAGCCAATCAGAACATTTGAATCTTACAGGACTAGACATAATAGTAGCAAATCAGAACATTAGAATCTTACAGGACTAGACATAATAGTAGCAAATCAGAATATTAGAATCTTATAGGACTAGACATAAGAGTTGCCAATCAGAATGTTAGAATCTTACAGGACTAGACATATGAGTAGCCAATCAGAATGTTAGAATCGTACAGGACTAGACATAAGAGTTGCCAATCAGAACATTAGAATCTTACAGGACTAGACATAAGAGTAGCCAATCAGAATGTTAGAATCTTACAGGACTAGACATAAGAGTAGCCAATCAGAATGTTAGAATCTTACAGGACTAGACATATGAGTAACCAATCATAGTGTTAGAAAGCTCATGTTGGATCAATGGATTTAATGTTTTTTCTGTACAATCAAAGAGTTAGTGTAAGTCCTGGTATAGTACAGTATGGGAAGTAGTAATAAAGGTGTAGGGAACTCTGGGATCCACTTGTAGATCAGACCAGGAAACTCAGTTAAAAAAAGTAGAAAATCTTTATTTTAAACAACCATGTTCAGCTATAAGTTTTCTGTGTCCATCTGACACTTAGTCATAAGTATAGTATGGGACCTGTTATCCAGAATGCTCGGGACCTGGGGTTTTCCAGATAACGTATTTTCCGTAAATCCGTAAATTCGGATCTTCATACCTTAAGTCTACTAGAAAATCATATAAACATGAAATAAACCCAATAGACTGGTTTTGCTTCCAATAAGGATTAATTATATCTTAGTTGGGATCAAGTACAATCTACTGTTTTATTATTACACGGAAAAAGGAAATTGTTTTCAATAAACTTGGATTATTTGATTATAATGGAGTCTATGGGAGACGGCCTTTCCATAATTTGGAGCTTTCTGAATAATGGGTTTCTGGATAACAGGTCCCATATCTCTATCACATTTGTACAGGGCCAATATCAGCATCACAGGGGCCCCTTAAGGGAATATAAGAGTTGCTAAAGGTCTTTGTTGTCTAGTAATGAAAAGTTTTATTCCACACGTAGTAAACATATTTAGATTATTCCTTATCCTCCTAACATTTCTACCCACGACCCCTGTGCGAGGAGCAGTAAAAGTTACAAAAAATTGCCCTGAATTTGGTGATAGTTAAATGGTTGTCTGGATTTAACCAGAAGTGAAACGCGTGTTTATTCTCCGAGATTATGAAAGTTAATCGCTGGTGGCAAAAGGCCAAATTGCAAATAAACAGAATTTCTTTCCTGCAGGGTCGTTGCTGATTGGCTGTAGAAGTGAAAGGGGGACGGTCGTGTTGCCTGTGTTTGCGCAAGTAGCAACATATTTACCCCAATTAATAGCGGCGCACCTTAACCCTTGCCTCTCGGCGCTTCCAATCAGGATCCTGTTGGGATTTGAAGGTGAAATTGTCCAGTAATTATTGAGGAGGGGCGAGTGGGGACTGGTACGTGAGATTTGGCAGCAGAGAAGAGTCGGGAAATGGATTAATAACTTTTAGGTTTAACTTTCCCTTTCTGTTTGTAACTCGTTGTTAGCACAATCCTTGCACAATCCCTTTTAGCTGCTCGTTACTGCGCCCAGTTACAGACAATGGAAAACTCACCAGGAATAGAACCAGGACACTGACACACCGGGCGGATTTTGGGCGTTTTATCCTCTCCCCTCAAATTGATGCCAAAGTGCCCACAGCTGTCACCGGCCAATAAGGTGAAGCGTGTGAAACTGCCAACTTTAAATGTGCTTCATTGAAAGCAGCATCCGTTTATATTCTCTGCACTGCTGGTTCTGACTCCTTTTTGTAGTTTTTGAGTTATTTAGCTTTTTATTCAGCAGCAGTAATTTCAGCCATCTGGTTGCTAGGTTAGAAATTCCCCTAGCAACCACGCACTGATTTAAACAAGAGACTGGAATATGATTAGGAGAGGGACGAAATAGAAAGACGAGGAATAAAAAGTAACAATAACAATACATTTGTAGCCTTACAGAACTTTTTTTTTTTAAATTTGGGGGTCAGTGACCCCCATTTGAAAGCTGGAACGAGTCAGAAGAAAAAATCATTCTAAAACTATAAACAATAAATAACGAAGGAACGGAAATGGAAAGTTGCTTAGAATTGGCCATTCTATAACATACTAAAAGTTAACTTCAAGGGCAACGAAAGTGTAAAATAGAATAAGGGTAGAAATGGTGTATTTTGTATACTAAACATAAACATGAACTTACTGCACCACAAGCCTAATCAAACAAATGATTTATGCTTTCAAAGTTGGCCACAGGGGGCTGTCATCTTGTAACTTTGTTATACATCTCTGCAAGACCAAGACTGTGCACATGCTCAGTGTGATCTGGGCTAAGCTTAGGGATCGACATAAATGATCAAATAATATCTGCCAGAAGCCGATACACAAGACTGATTAATAATCAGAATATACAGACTGGGTCCTGTGTTGTCATGTAATCTAATGTGGATTTTATAGTTTTTCTATTGTTTAATACAAACTTTCTCCAACTCTGCAGAACCAGTGGCTGCAGCAAAATAATCCTCCAAATAGAATCCCAGTTTATCTGTTTAAATCTGGCTCCATGATCTTTGTCCCTGCAGCTGGAGTTGGAAACAGTAAAGGGGAAGTAAAGACAGAAATAAAATCCAATACAAATCTCTATTCAGTCGCCGACTGCTCTACAGGGAAACAAACAAAGCTGCTGGAGTTCTGCATGGCTGGGAAGTAAGGCGGGGGCTCCCCCTGCTGTTCATAAGTATGATTGTTTCCCTGCACAGCAGTTAGGGACTGTCTGACAATTCCTATCCACAGCAGTAAATGAAGGGAGAATTTCACTGCATACAGTCAGAATTCTTAAAAAAACAGTACACATTTTTTTATTAAAGTATATTGGAGATAGATTTCTTTTTCATTATAGAAACTGAAAATGGAATTAAATTTTTCTCCTTTACATGCCCTTTAATGGTGAACCACCCCATAAAGAGTAGCAAAATGAGGGCCCATAGAGCCCCATAGACTAAGCTCTTGTGCTGAAGAATGCTGGGGCTCTGGAATGTGAGCGCAGCGCGGGGCAGGTAGAAATAACATTTGTATTCAGACTATAGGATTCCTTTCAAGTGAGGGAAGAGGCAGACAGGTGCCGGGGCAGTTTCACGGGGAAACACCTTTATTTGCTTTGCCAGCTGAATGGGGCACAATAGCTTTCGTATATTATAACAATGTCTTCATCGGCTGCGCTAATTACATCACTTTAAACAAAGAAGGATAATTGCGTCTGAAGCAGATGAAAGTGTCAGACTTTTTCTCCTCACCCCCCTTGTCGGCCCCCATGGCACCCGAAGCTTTGCACACGTTTCTACCTCAACACATACCCTTGTTCTTACCAACCTTCCTTTACAGGGGGGCTCCGCCTTGTTATACAATGGCTAATTCTAAGCAACTTTTCAGTTGGTCTTCATCTTTTCTTTTTTTATAGTTGTTGAAGTGATTTGACTTCTTCTTCTGACTCTTTCCATTTTTCAGATGGGGTCACTGACCCCATCTAAAAAAAACAATTGCTCTGTAAAGCTACACATGTATTATTATTGCTACTTTTTATTCCTCATCTTTCTATTCAGGCCTCTCCTATTCATATTCCAGTCTCTTATTCACATCAATGCATGGTTGCTAGGGGAATTTAGACCCTAGCAACTAGATGGCTGAAATAGCAAACCGGAGAACTGCTGAATAAAAAGCTAAATAACTAAAAACCACAAAAAGTAAAAAAAACAAAGTGAGCTGCCTGGTACATCAGTATCAGTGGCGTAACTATAGAGATCCCACAGTCGCAAGGGGGCCCAGGCAAAAGAGGGGCCTTTCTCTGTAGCCAACAATAAACCCCCCTTCCCCAGCCTGTCTCTTACCTGTGGAGGGGAAGCAGGTCGGCATGGGACGGAGAGTTGGAGGTACTGGGAAGGGAGTGGGTGGAGTCTGGGCAGAGTGGGTGGAGTCAGGGCAGGAAGTGGGCGGGAGGATGGGGATTGGGGTAAGCTGGACACAGGGGGGCCTGACACACTCTAGTTACGCCACTACTCTATCAGTGGTGTGTCCCCTCCAAAAAAGACAAGACATGGATGTATCTCCAGGATAAACGTTTCCTTGTAATGAAAACCAATAAAAGCCAATAAACATAAATAATAAATAAAGAGGCATCTAATGGGGCAACACTGTGGAAACACTGGAGCCCATAGATGCACCCCAAAAATGCTGGTTTTGCTTCCAATAAGCATTTAATTAAGAATTTCATTATTAGGGATGCACCGAATCCACTATTTTGGTGGAACGCCCGAATCCTTCCAGAAAGATTTGGCTGAATTTGCTTATGCAAATTAGGGATGGGAAGGGGAAAATATTTTTTACTTCCTTGTTTTGTGACAAAAAGTCATGCAATTTCCCTCCCCGCCCCTAATTTACATATGCAAATAAGGGTTTGGATTCGGTTCGGCTGGGCAGAAGGATTCAGCCGAATCCTGCTGAAAAAGGCTGAATCCTGGCCAAATCCTGGATTCGGTGCATACCTATTCATTATATGTTAGTTAGGATCAAGTACAAGATATTGTTTTGTTATTACAAAGAAAACGGAAATCGTTTTTTTTTTAACTTGGATTATTTCATTATAATGGAGTCTATGGGAGGCGGCCTTTCTGCAGTTCAGAGCTTTATGGATAATGGGTTTCCAGATAATGGATCCCATACCTGTATATTTATATATATATATATATATATATATATATAGCTAATATACTGTGGCCTCCCTTGTGCTGATATCATCTCATCAGCCAAACGATCAACTTATTTCAACATTAGAGCCCATAGCTGTGCCCGTTGACCAAAGCTAATATTTATATTGGGAAGAAGACATTTAATTGTCACTTTACCTTCCGGCTATAAACTAAATGTACAGGGGTCTCCATTATGGGATTATAGAGACGAGCCCAGCCCTGCTAATTGCACTTCATCACTCAACTGATCAATACCTTTCAGCTCAGTCGTACGTCTCTTTAGCATCTGCTCTTACTTTACATAACAAAGGACTAAGGACCCCGTCAACCAAGGTCATCACACGTTACCCTGAAATGGTGCCACCACTGGAGAAAACCTGAGTGTAAGGTCCTTATGTATCTTGGGCAAGAGACAGAAGAGTTGGGCGGCTTCTCTGAATATCTGGTGTAGGGTTCTTCTCCAGTAACCACTAGACTCGTTTATCACTTTACTGCACCATCACAAAACTATAGGGAGGTCTCCATGACAATTATGGGTCTGCTGGTCTGACAGTAATTGGTTTATGTTCTTCAGCCTATGCAGCTCTCTCTTCTCTTCCGGTGCAAGATTGAATCTCACATGGGAATGAACCATCAGAAATAGATTCAACTGTATCTGTTTATCCTCAACAACTGATTCACTGTCTCAACAACTGCCTAGACATCTATTGGATATATATATATATATATACATGAAGCAAGCCAGAGTTCCAGTGCATTAGAGGTGCGTATACAACTCCATAATGGGGTGTCATAGTCCAACTCATGGAGAAGTCTAACCTGTAGGCTGGATCCTTTATGTAAGGAGTAATTTGCATGTATCTACCCATAACCTCTCCCTTCAGCCAACTACCACCTTATGGTACTGGCCATCCACAGGACAGGGCTTTTCCCCCCATAAGCCGCAGTCCTAAGTCATAAACTAAAGGCAATATTTTCTGTTTCCCTCTCTGGGCCATGGTGCATATTGAGTAGCACTAGTACTGCTGCCTGGAGCTGCCTGTGATATGTTTAGATCAGAGAGATGAAGAGATGAGATAGTTGGGCTGAGGCAGATCAAATTTAAAAGCAAGGCTGGGCAATTATATAAGGACAGTATCCCTTTAAGGCAGTAATGAAAGGTCATATAATAAAAACCCTGAGCACCTCATCTTCAATCCATTGTGCCCAAGGTTTGTTCCATGTACAAGTGCAGCATTCTGCCCATAAACACACAAGTCTAATTACTACCTGGAACATTATGTGCACCAAATACTCCACTTTCTTCTTTATAATTAAGGTTGTGTTTCATAAGGAATGATATCAATGTCTGGGGAACAGCAGCTCCACATCTGTCATTATCTTCTTATTAAGGTTATTTCATTTCATGCAGCTTGTTGGAAATTGGATACTGAATAGCAACGTACCCAAAGGGGAAAAAGCTGGGGCAGGAGAGTAAGGAACCAGATGTTTTATGTGTGGGTTAAAATAGAAACCTCAACACTCGAAGAAGTAGGGTCGTACACAGAGAAAGGTATGGAAGGTAGATTAGAGCAAGTTGGAAACATTAGAGTAAGATGGGGAAACTGGAGAAGAAAATAGGACAAGATGGAGACAGTAGGACAAGATGGAGATAGTAGGACAAGATGGAGATAGTAGGACAATATGAAGACAGTAGGACAAGATGGAGACTGAGGACAAGATGGAGACAGTAGGACAAGATGGAGACAGTAGGACAATATGGAGTCATTTGGACATGATGGAGACAGTAGGACAAGATGGAGACAGAAGGACAAGATGGAGACAGTAGGGAAAGATGGAGACAGTAGGACAAAATGGAGACAGTAGGACAAGATGGAGACAGTAGGACAAAATGGAGACAGTAGGACAAGATGGAGACAGTAGGACAAGATTGAGACAGTAGGACAAGATGAAGTCATTAGGACAAGATGGAGACAGTAGGGAAAGATGGAGACAGTAGGACAAGATGGAGACAGTAGGACAAGATGGAGACAGTAGGACAAGATGGAGACAGTAGGACAAGATGGAGACAGTAGGACAAGATGGAGACAGTAGGGCAAGATGGAGACAATAAGGTAAAATGGAGACAGGAGGACAAGATAGAGGCAGTAAGATAAGGTGAAACATAGTATGTGTTTCCCAACATGCAGGTCTTCAGATGTTGTTGATGTAGAACTTCAGGTACATATTCTTCTGCTACATGGCAAGCTCATGGGTTGCTCTGTATTGTGCCATGAGTCGGAATTCCTCTATGGAACATACAATCTAGCAGTATATTCTGTCTGTATTACTCAGTAGGTTGGGGTTCATACGATTAAAAGCTTTAATACGCAATGGGATAGGGTTTGTCTGTGAACTTACCCAATGGCTTCCTCTTAAATGAAATTTGATCCTTATGGCAGAAGACTTATTCTTCTACGGCATGAAAGTAATTTCTCTCTGACAACACAATGTGCTGAGTCCATGAATGTGGTTTCTCTATAGTAACAAAGTCGTTCAGCCAGGTGGTTCCCTTTTCACTCCCAGGTATTATTATTACATAAAGGAACATAACAATACACATAGAAGTAAATACAGTAGTAGGTAATGAGTAGCTACTGAGTCGTTGACTAAACAATGGCCTGGGGCAACACATTGACCATGATTAGGTAAGGATGTAGAAGGAGACAACAAGGTCAACGAAACCCTACAAAACTGGACTTCACCTGCTCCTCCTTTCCATGGCATTCTTACATCAGTGTCATGTAATGAGATGTGTATCTTTTATATTCTCATAATCCCAGGCTGGATACATACATTGACATTATAAGCCAATGGAGCCCTTGGAAAGGAAGGGTAGTATATTATGGAATATGGAGGGGCTCGTGTATAAAGATGAATAGATATATAGTATCTATAGGGTGGTGGTGTAAAGGGAAACTCCTCCTCTCTTGTATCATATTGGGAATATGTCTGACAAGCGTCGGATTCGAGGAAATTCCCGGAGCCACATTCCAATTTAACTTCTGGGAACCTTTGAAGAATATAATAAATCTGTCAACAATTATTCATTACCCTTCCATGAGAACTGTCTGCCAGGCCGTATCACTGGGAAGGAGCTTGATAACCTACTGCAGCTTGTTTTGATTGGGTCAGCCACCCAACCAATCAGATCAGAATGAGTTGCTTGGACACTTGACCATGGGAACTCTACCCAAAAACTGGTTTTCTGACGATGAGTTCCCTTTAAGATATGCAGTTAGGGGTGTAGGACAGGCAAGTCTTTACATTATGTTCTGTGTGTGTATTTATATGTGCAAGCAGGGTCGGACTGGGGGGCCCACAGGGGCTGCTGTCTCAGGGCCCCCTGCCGCAACCCACCTTTAGCCTGTGCGCTCATGGTTGTACCTTCTTTTAGCTTGACTGGGGCTGGAAAGGGTGGTTGGGGGCAGCAAGTTCAGGGAGGGGGTCTGGGCCGGTGCGATTCACGAGAGCCAGTGCCCACCATATTTTTTCTCCATTTAGTGTATCTGCCTCAGCACTGTATTCCTCAGTTCTTTATGGTGTTGGGAGTGTAGTCGGCAGGGCAGGAACATCAGCCTCTTCTTACCAGTCAATAAAGGTCTTTATTCCTAGTTAATTTCTCTAACCCAAGCACAGACGGGCTCTTGTCCTACACAAGGGTCCAATATGGATGACATAAGTACTTCAGTTCAGATGAAGAGAAAACAGGAAGTTTGGTCACGGCCAACATTTTTAAAATTAGAGACTTTGTACTATTCCAGAAATATTTCTTCTCCAGCAAAGATTTGACTCACAAATGAAGTTGGTTTCTAATTTATATTTTAAGTTCTTCGCCCTATTATACTACTAGGGTGAATAAATGTGGATTTGAAGGTGCTGCACCCCCTCAAACAAACAGTAAATAGGCAACTTCTGAGACGTTTATTGTTCAGAGAAACAGGGTGGTCTCAATTGTTGACTTACATGGGAAATGCCTGAAGGTCCTTTAAAACATTTGCATGATCTCAGTGACTTCACAATCACTCAGCTTTAGTTTCCTCTATATAAGCCTTAGTTACTACTACAGCTTAAGTACTATTTGGTGAAAAGGGACCCATCTCACAATTATTTCTGTTTCTGTAGAAAATGTTAAATTATAGAGTGTTGACACAGTAACAGAGAGGGAGGAAGGAGTTCCCTGCTCTAGACTGGGCCAGCTGGACACTGGGGAAAAACTAGTGGGCCCCAATCTTCATGGGCTCCACCAGCCCAGACCTGCCTGGACCATTCCCTCTCCTTTGCCCCTGACCAGATCAGGATAAGGAGGAAGTATGCAGTGTTGTTGCACATGCTTGGGGAGCTGGGTCTGGGAGTGAAGAGAGGTTCGGTGCTGGTAGGAAGGCCATTTACTTATCATGCTGGGCCCTTTACTTACCAGTCCGACCCTGGAGCTTACAATCTTTCATCTTCGTACAGGGTTGGACTGGGCTAGCTGGGCACTGGCGAAAGAAAAAAGTAGGCCCTGGCCGTCGATCCTGACCTGATCCCACCTGCCCTCTCTCCTGTTGCTCTTCACTATCCTTCCTCTCCTAAAAATTGCAAAAGTTAGTGTAGTTCGTTAGGTTAGTGTGTAGATGCATGTGTGGGATGAGAGGGGAAAGGGACTGGGTAGGTGAGCGGGCAAGCAGCAGGAGACCCAGTGGACCTTGCACACCCCCGTCTGACCCTGCCTTGATACAGTTAGATCTATTTGCAGGAACAAAGAGGACAGCAGGACCCAGAAGATACAGGAACAAGTGAAACGAGAAAGTCCATAGGATCTGCTTTCGGTATAATAGCCCAGAACACGTGTAGTGTTCACTTTAGTACTAATTTCATATAAAAAAACATCCCAGTACACATACGGCAGGATAAACCCAGTGCCAATTCCGTCCATGACAACCCAAGAAGACATTTAGGATAAAGGCAAAAATATAGATCAGCCGAAGTGTTTGGCCATTGCTAGTTGTACGGACAGATGATTCACGTTTATCATGAAGACAGAGGACCAGAGGTGAGAGCCATAACCAGGTCCTACTTAAAGGCACCACATATTCCCAAGGCCTGATCCAACCATCCAAACAAACCAGAATGACAGAAGAAGAAACCCATGAAGAAAAACCCCAATGTACCTTAAACAACAGTCAATACTCATCAATACTGATGTTCTGAAGAGCCCATCTGATCTAATTCCAGGCTGATTCCTCAACTTCTTCTTTTCAAACAAGCCCAGTGATGAGTTCAAGGAGCCTCTTCTGGAGAACCTTGTTTTAGATTGGTTACTCCAAGCCTATACTGTAGGTTCTGGTCCTTTTGCTATGCTAAGTGTCTTCACTTTGGTAGAAATAAGAAAGGGCTGATTTTCCTTGGCATGGGTCCACTACAGTCAGGGCTCACTGGCAGACTCTCTGATACTTTTGCAGGTCATCCCAACCGTGATTTCCACCAGTGAAAAAATGTCTAATGTTACCTGCTGGTTTCCAGCCCAGAATTTTACTTTACAGGTCTTTTTGTAGCACCAATGTCATGCCCATTAAACCCAATGCCAGGCAGCACGGCCATTGAAAACTCCATGATGTTTTGAAGAAATGTAGGAGGAGTGAGTTCTGCTGCAGGTCTGTTAATCAGCCAGCTTCTGCTCCATTGTTTCAGAGAAGAGAAAGGGAAAGACAGATGCTGCTTTCTATAGTAAAGACATTTAAGATAAATTGAATTCCCCCCCAGGAAAATAGGTGGGAATGGATAACCCAGCTCAGCCCAGAAGTGATTAATGCCTAGAGGAATTGAGTCACATCCCCATGCCATGGTACCATGCCTGGGCACTGGAGGAATACATTGAAGAGAAGCAGAGAAGTTGAGGGAATAAAGCAGATAGATCATGCGGTTGGTAGTAAATAATTACCTTAAGAGGGGCAGCGTATGGCAGCAAAACTGTCTGGCACTGCTCCCAAGTGACTACACAATCTCATAAGCAGGAGAGACAATGTGCCAGCATCTATTTTATGCCCAGTCCCTGCCAAACCATTAGCCAATCAGCTGACATTTTCATGTGGGGGAGCATCCTGGGCAATAATTAGAGAAGGGCCCCTAGCAACACATGAAGGCAAGGGTAGTCCCAGGCTCGCAGCCCAAAAAGTAGTGCTTTTGGTTTGGAGGCCAACCACCTAGAAAATCAGGTACCTTACAGTTTTAGGAGGCCCAATATTTCATACCGACTTGAAGTAACATTCTGTTAATGTATCTAGGGCTAGACCAGGGTTGGCCAAATGGGGATCTACCAATAGATCTTTAGCTGGTGATCTGTCCAAGATCTTCATTCCTCACCAAGATTGTTACAAGGTGACAAGTAGGAAGATAGATAACCGTGCCTGGTTCTCTGGCCCAAAGATCTAGTGTAATGCCACAGCCAAAGGTGTCAATGTGGTACTATGAGCTGACAATGTTCTACAAAGTTCTTCCTTGTTGACATCCTCCTATATATCCAAGAAGTAGATTAATGAACCAGATCTTCATTCTTCACCAAAATTGTCACAAGGTGACAAGTAGGAAGATAGATAACCGTGCCTGGTTCTCTGGCCCAAAGATCTAGGTCTAGTGTAATGCCACAGCCAACGGTGTCAATGTGGTACTATGAGCTGTCAATGTTCTAGAAAGTTTTTCTTTATTGAGGTCCTACTAAGGATCCAAGTAGATGAATGGCTCTTCACCAAGATTCTGGCCCACAAACTGGTCACAAGGTTGCAATCCAGCTTCAGGTAGAGATAGAAAAATATGGCTAGTAATCTGGCACTATCTTTATGAGCTATCAATCACCACAAAAACACTTTCTTCTTCTACCAACAAGGCCAACAAAAGGGATTCTCTTATGTTTAGCAGTTTACAGATATGACCCAATATTATGTAATAGCATAAGACTAATTAGAGGTTACAGAAGCTTAAAAAACACGGTGACAGAACACATCTTAATAGAGACCTGTGTTAGCAAAGTGCAATAATGATTTTAATGTTACAGAATGCTGGCATGCCAACAATTTGTGGTACCACACCTTGGGCGTGGAGTGAAGAGACGGGATGAGCAGTCTGGGGAAGACAGTCACAGGGATACAAAGACTATAGCTCCCAGCTGAGACTCGGAACATGTGCAGACAGCGTTTCATGTGAGGTACATTGCACTTCATGTTCTCAACAAGATCCACAGCCAGATAAAACAATAAAAACGTCAATAAGACATGAAACACAAGGATTAGGTGTGAGAAGTAAAGTTATAGAAGAAACTCTTAATACTGCTAATACAGACTTCTTTCTTTCCAAGCTGGCAAAGTGGCAGCCATAACAGTTCTGGCTTTGGTGGATAAAATATGGCTTGAGAAGAGTTTGAAGAGCCAGTCATGGGATATTGCTTTTGTGGCATAGTTCCAGCACCTCCTTCCACTGATGGAACGATTTAGTCTGGTTAAATCAAAAACTGCAGTCTGTGGCTAAAAGTATCCACTGACTTGTCCAACATCTCATTGCCAAACCAAGGGAGTGAATATGACGTTGCCTCAACCTTTGTTGCTATAACTAATAGCTCCGTCTAACTGGCTCTGTCCATTTGGGCATTATTGTCCTGAAAAAGGAAAGGGCCCCAAACCGTTGCACAAAGTCAGAAGCACAGAATTGTCAGGAATGCCATTGTACCCTCACTGGAATCAGGGGCCTTAGCACAACCATGGCCAGTATATAAGGTTCTGATTTGGTAGAGGTTGGTGGCACCACTGTGAATGTACTTACCTTGGTCTAAAGAGTTCTACAGGCTGCTCTATCCCAGAAACTGGTTTATTTATCAGATTGCCCACCCTGTGAATGTTCCAATGCTCTGATTGGCAACAGGTAGGTATAGCCTTTTGAACATTCCAAAACTCTTATTGGTTAAGACCTGTGAATGTTCCAATATTCTCATTGGCTAGACATTTGTCCGGCTCAAGTGAAAGCTCTAATTCTCTACTAGTTGGGTAGTTCTGAGTGACAGGGAGTAGGTCGCATTGGTTGAGCCGTAGATGTGGCTGCAGGTTAATTCTAGCACAGGGAACAATGGAACCGTCCGACGTGACAAAGACGCACTTCCGTTGTTGGACCCTATTTTGCCAACCCTACTGTTGTAGATATCTATCAACGACTGGCTAATTCATGGGCACTGGTGTGTTTTGCCACCATTTATAAAATATCAGTACATATGGGCCTATATCCTAATTATAGTCTTTACTGGTTCCAAGAATTATTTATCGGCATAGACGCCATAAAAAGCAAATAACTATTTATGGAATATGAAACAAATAAAGGTACTTGCATATTTGCCCTTATATCCAGTGAGACTTACTCACTAAACCTCTACTCTAGGTTATTAAACTTTACGGCCAATGAAACATTTATTGATTGAACTAAAGGACAACTATGAAACAACCCTAGGATGTGGCTCATATCTAAAGAAGCCCATTTGATATTGCTACTGGAATATCTAAAGCTCAAATCACAGCCTGGAAGACCTGTGAACTGGGCGTCTATGAGACTACATAGAAATTTTCTCCAAAACTCCTCAAAGTGATGGCAACTTTAGGTTAAGGGTGAGCAAGACGCCCCATGATGTTGCACCTCACTAGAGTTGCCACTGAAGACCTTGGAAGATGCATAGATGATGTTTGCAGTTCAAAATGCAAGTTCACAAACACTTTTGGCCTCCTATGGCCACACCAGAGAGCCTGACATCAAGGGCCCACTCATGACAATTAAAGGTAGAGCTATAATGTAAAGATGGGAATTTTCCCAACCATGGCTCACTGGTAGATCATCTGTGTCTCTGGTAGACCAGACCAACCCTTTCGAGGGGCATTACAAGAGCCCAGCAGACCCAGAAGGTGCTAAGTGGGTGATTGGGGGCAGCAGAAAAGGTACCCAATGGGTTATAAGACTAGGGCAATGGAATCTATAAATGTTATATTATGGGCCATGAAGAATTAGTAGCCAGACTGGTAGATCTTGTTGATGACTCACAATTGTGCATGGGTGCCTTTATTGAACGTCCAAAATGTCATTTGCTTCAGTAGTGGGTGTTTTCTAATTGACTCATCTTGTTTTGGGGTGTAAAGAACATGAAGCTCAGGGTGCTGGTTGCACCATCACACCTCCATTAGGAAGCAATCAATTAATTGCTGGCTTAGCGATACTGGGGATGTGCTGGCTACTAAATTATACAGGTATCAGTCGTTGGATAAATTTGGAATGGAATCCAGACATGATTACTCCACCCTACTCTATAAAGTAGCACTCACCACCCTGTAAATAATTAAGTGTCCAATGTGATGGTTTAGCCATTCCTGAACCATAAATCCCACCATCCAGTAATCTCTAAACTACATTGTACAGTCTGTAGAGAAGATGCTATAAGGAAGTCCTACTTGCCTCTCATCCGCCTAGAGGCCATTCTGTGCAACTGCACTCATGCCTAAACACTCCAGCTCAGTCGCTGAGGGGCCTCACCCAGTGTTGGAATGTCCTGTCTTCTACCAACTTGGAAGCTTGTCGTGCAACCTCTTACCGGCCTCTGGATTTATGGTGTCCTTCCTTGATTTGCACTGCAAGAGAAGCTGAATGGACAACTTGGAAATACTCTCCACCCCTCCCCTGATCAAAACAAACTTCACTTAAAGGGTTTGTTCACCTTTGAGATAACTTTTAATATGATGCAGTTGGTTTTCATTTTTTATCATTTAAGGATTTTGAGTTATTTAGCTTTTTATTCAGCAGCTCTTCAATTTGCATTTAAGCAATTCACAATCACCCTAGCAACCCTGCATTGATTTGAATAAGAGACTGTAATATGAATAGGAGAGGGCTAGAATAGAGAGATGAGGAATAAAAAGTAGCAATAACAATACATTTGTAGCCTTACTGAGCAAGGGGTCAGCAATGCCCATATGAAAGCTGGAAAGAGCCATAATTATAAAACCATAAAAAAGTGACAATTGGCCATTGTATAACATACTTAAAGTTACCTTGAAGGTGAACTGTCCCTTTAAGCTTTCATGGTCATCAGAGGGCTCTTATATGGACTATTTAACTTTAGGCTGGACTAAAACACTCTGTTTACCTTACTGGTGGTTTCAAAGTCTGTGGCTCAAGCAATGGGTGGGACTAAAACACTCTGATGGAGGCTTAAATGGTAGGGACAGGAAGTGGGAATTGAGCAGTGTTGGCAGTTTACAGGGAGGCAGGAAGTCGAACACACGCAGTGGGCAGGACTTGAACAATGTAAAGTGAGCTTAGCGTCAGTAAATCAAGATGTGGGTGGGACTAGGGGAGGGCCAGGAAGCCTAAATCACGCAGTGGGTGGGACTAGGGGCAGTTAAAAGGCACTGAATCTGTATCACACACAGGGCATGACTAGAACCCTCATATGGAAGTTTACAGGGGGAGGAGCAGCAAGTCTGTGATGAGCAGTGGGCTGGAATAGAATACGGATGACAGCTTATGGGGGAGGGACAGGAAGTCTGTAACTCAAGCAGTGGGTGGTACTAGAAGACTCACAGGGAAACTGGGCGGGGATAAAAACTCTAATAGTGGCTCACTGGGGGCTTAGGGAGACTGACGAGCAGTAAGCAGTCTAGATTATTCTTATAGCAATTTAGACAGGGAAGGGCAGAAAACCTTTAAAGGAGAACTAAATCCTAAAAATGAATATGTATAGAAATTACATTTTAAATATTGAACTTATTGACCCAGCCTAAAGATTCAGCATCTCTATTGTCGTAATCATCCAGGCCGCCAATCGTGTCACAGGAATTTCCCATTTTGAATTTTGTTAGGAGTGTCAGCGACACTGCACATGCTCAGTGGGCTCTGAGCAGCTGTTGAGAAGCTAAGCTTAGGGGCCGTCACTAATTATCCAGCAGCAGCAGCAGAAAATGAGCTTCCCTGGCTGTAATAGAAGCTGATGCTACAGGTTTGCTATTAAATTCTGATGCTAATTGCACTGGTTTCTGCTGGACATACTGGGGCATCTACTGGGGAGACACAGATCTTTACTGCTAAAGGGCTGTGGTTGCTGCGGGCTGGTACACAAGCACTTCCTCCCTTTTCTATAGTTAGGCTTTTAGTTCTCCTTTAAATCAAGGAGTGGGGCATCCTGGAATATAGTAATGGCAGTTAACCTACTCAACCCCCTACAACTTTGTATTGTGATCATCATAATATTCTGGCTACTTCTCTTAAAGGGGTGGTTCACCTTCAAGTAAACTTTTAGTATAATGTAGAAGGGCCAATTCTAAGAAACTTTTCAATTGGTCTTCATTATTTATTTTTCATAATTTTTTAATTATTTGCAATTTTCTTCTGTTTCTTTGCAGCTTTCAAATGGGGGTCACTGACCCCATCTAAAAACAAATGCTCTGTAAGGCTACAAATGTATTGTTATTGTTACTTTTTATTACTTATCATTCTATTCAGTACCTCTCCTATTCATATTCCAGTCTCTTATTCAAATCAATGCAGGGTTGCTAGGGGAATTTGTACCCTAGCAACCAAATTGCTGACACTGCAAACGGGAGAGCAGCTGAATAAAAAGCTAAATAACTCAAAAACCACAAACAATAAAAAATTAAAACCAATTGCAAATTGTCTCAGAATATCACTCTCTACATTATACTAACAGTTAACTCAAAGGTGAACAACCCCTTTAACCATGTGATCTATTACAAACATCTAACCATTGTCGGACTTTCTTGTGAATTTATTGGGTTGGGTTTGTCCACCAGGCAACAAACAGACCAATTGAAATGGAGCAACCAAGAGGAACATACATAAAACAACCATAATAAAGCCGGCACGAATGGGAGAGGCTGAATGCAGATTTTGCCGCTAGTAGGAGAAGCCAAAGCTGTGTAGCAGAAGGGAAAACTCAATCCCTTGTCAACAGAGATGTTAAACCCATAATCACCGTGTTCCTTGGCAAAACAACAAGTAAATATATAAATATCTGCCCCATCCAGGCCTTGCTCTGAAGTCAGAACACAAACATAATAGTCCTGAGCACAACAGTCTCCCTTCCATCAAAGGCTTTGTACTTGGCAACGTGGGGTATCCAGGTAATAGAGATGCGTCTGACAACGAGACAGCGAAGGTTTCACAACAAACAGGAGAGAGAAAGGATTCCTTCAGGGCATCTGGCGTCCCTCTAAGTATCGGCTCTTGTACCTCCTGTTTTGCCCTGGCGCCACTTCACAAACGTATTTACACTTCATTTGCTCGTGTTCTGCCAACGTGAGCGGCTGGGCATGGCTCCGGAGCCTTGGTGGTACTGGAGCTTAGACTCGGTCCCTATTTTAGGGACCGCTTTAGCCAGTGGTCCTCAAACTTGGCCCTCCAGCTGTTAAAGGGCAAGCAAAGGCAAAGAAATAAAATCCCATTTTTACTTTCTTTAATGAAAAA
>CM044443.1:134422319-134457512 GCA_024363595.1 Xenopus borealis | reverse complement strand
TACAAAATACACCATTTCTACCCTTATTCTATTTTACACTTTCCTTGCCCTTTAAAGCATAAGTAAACCTTAAAAATAAGCAAATGTAAAATTGATGCACTGTTTCCAATGTACATTCATTCATTATTTCTTTTTTTTAATTCCAAGATATTAAGGGATACATGTACTGTTGCTATGAATGAATTGTGTTCCAACAACGCCACCTGCTGGTCAGTTTCCCACCAGTCTGACCACCAAGGAGTCAAGGAAGTTGTCAGGAGAAAGAAAGAGGCTGATGTTCTTCTGCTTAGGAAAGATGTGAGAATAGTTTCTAATTGTTTTCCTAAGCAGAAAAACATCAGCCTCTTTCTTTCTCCTGACAACTTCCATGACAAGTTGCTTAGAATAGCACCCTCATCAATTTTACATTCACTTATTTTTACTTCTCCTTAAACAAATTTTGTGTGAAGTTGGGAAAGGAAGGAACCCTATGATGCTAAGCTTAGTGCTCTGTCCCCTTAGTATGACAGTTGGGATAATGGCCATTTCCATTTACTTTTTGGCACTAGGGATGTGCTTCTTCATATAGTCCAAGGCATTCTGGGTAATGCCTTTCTGGAGGATCAGGTCCTTCAGCTGGTGCCCATTGCTGTTGTTTTTGATGCCGGCAGCGATCTTGCAGAAACAGTCCAGGAAGACTTTGTCGTCCGCACTGTGTTCATCGTCGTACCTGCCCAGGGAAAGACAATTAGTTTGTGCCAATGTCACCAGGACAAGGTCAAAACCCAGTACTTACTTACAGGGGCCCTCTAAGAGCACACAAGTAATTGGCTATCCATGCGATTAAACAGATGCCCTTATAGGAACAGTTCAGTATAAAAATAAAAACTGGGTAAATAGAAAAATTAAAGATCTTTCTAATAAAGTCATTTAGCTGAAAATGTAACGTATAAAGGCTGGAGTGACTGGATATTTAACATAATAGCCAGAACACTACTTCCTGCTTTTCAGCTCTCTAACTCTCAGTCCGTGGCTATTAGAGGGGCCACATGGGACAATATTCCCATTTGAGCCACAGCTAGTTCCACTTGTTTCAGTTTAGCTCTGCAACATTTGATAGAGTAGCCACCTCCAAAACTGTACCGTGTGTTGAACAAACAACCGTAGAGCCTTTAAAATCTTGCTATAGTTCATTGGACCACACAGGTCCTTCCTCGGTTGCATTTAACTATTAAATGCACCAGAGGTAGGACTGGTGTGGTCCAAAACATGTAGGGCCACATGGGACAGAACTGTTCAGTGAGTTTGCAATTGATCCTCAGCATTCAGCTCAGATTCAAAAGTAAATATTTATGACCCATAAGGGCCCCACTCAAGTCACTGGTTGGTTACTGCCTGGTAATCAGTGGAAACTGAGAGCTGAAAAACAAGAAGTAGCGTTCTGTTATATTAGACATCCAGTCACTCCAGCCTGTATACATTACATTTATTGCTTACAATATTGAAAATAATCCTTTAATTCTACTACACAGAAGATGGTACCAGGACGTACTTCTCAAAAGTGCAATATGGTTTAAAGCGATCCACCAGAATCTGCATCTTCTCCATCTCTCCAAAGGACAGGTAGGGGATGATGCGCAGCAGACCCTGCAGGACACTGGGATTGGAGCGCACAAAGGTGCTGTTGATCTGGTCCAGCAGCATTACAAGCTGATCCTTGTCTCCGGTCAGCAGAAGGTTCCCCTGGGGAAAGGATGACATGGAACGGAGTGAGGACAAGTGTCACTTTATAAAGTTAATGTCTGAGGGGTCCAGATAAATTAAGAGCATTGCAGTTTCCTTTCAGCAGCAACATTTACCTGTAACCCTTTTAACACAAGTAACTTCAGTCTGAGCAGGTGACAAGGCACTGCTGTGTACCTCCAACTTTGAATGAGTTTATGTATCTGTATGTAGCTGTAGCCTGTAGGCCTTGTAGTTGCATTACAAAAAAGGAGATTTTCTGTACTCACCGTTAAATCTCTTTCTCTACAGTCACTTGGGGGGGGGGGACACCCAGCAACAGTGGGGTATAGCTGGTACCACTGGGGCAGGACACAACAATATAAAAAATAGAAACAAGCTCCTCCCCTGTCAGCTATACCCTCCAGCAGGCTGAGTTGCTGTTCAATTTGTACCAAAGGCATCATAATTTAACTTGTAACTTTTCAACTTAACAAAAATTGAGTATTGCCAGACCATGTCCGATTAAGTATTGACAGCCCCTATCTGGGGAGGGAAGTCCTGTGTCCCCCAAGCGACTGAAGAGAAAGTTTTAACAGCGAATACAAAAAATCTCCTTTTCTCCAGTGTCGGTTTGGGGGACACAGGAACAGTGGGGATTTACGTGGAATTAGCTACCGCAGCCTGAAGAAGCTTCCTACCGAAGTGTGTCAGAGGCTGCAAAGGTGTCAAAATGATAGAATTTTGCAAATGAATGGATTGAAGTCCATGTTGCTGCCTTGTAAATCTGTTCTGCAGACACTTGGTTCTGGAAGGCCCAGGAAGTGCTCACCCCTCTGGTAGAATGTACTTTGATGTCCGTAGATCGTGTACCCTTTCAAGGTAGTATTTGAGAGCCCTGACTGGATCCAGGTTGTGAAGTGCCGCCTCCTTTGGATTGGATGGAGACGGACAGAAAGTAGGAATGGTGATCTCCTGGTATAAGTGGAAGGATGAAACCACCTTCTGAAGGAAAGGGAACACCGTGCGAAGAACCGCCCTATCTTGGTGGAAAATGAGTAAGGGACCTCTTCACTAGAGAGTACAGAGTTCTGATACCCTCCTTGCAAAAGCAATGGCTAGAAGGAACATAGTATTCCAGGTTAGCCACTGTATAGAAATGGATGCTAATGGTTCGAACAGTGGTTCTTGTAGGGCCCGCAGGACCAAGGAGAGATCCCATGTGGGTGCGAGAGCTCGGACTGGAGGTGCCAGTTGCGCTACCCCTTGGAGGAAAGTTTTAACATCTGGCAGAAGAGCCAATAGTTTTATAAATAAAACTGAGAGCGCTGTGATTTGAGTGATCCTAAGGAGAGCCCCATAGGATAGGCTGCCCTGCAGAAATTCTAGGAGAATCTGAATGGAAAACAGATCATCGCTTCTCCTTATCTGGGTGCACCATTGTTGGCAAGTCTTCCAAACTCTATGATGGGTTCTGGCACATACAGGTTTTCGAGCTGCTCTCATAGTTGTAATTACTGCATCAGAGAACCCTTTTAGCTTTAAAATCCTGGTCTCAAGAGCCACGCCGTAAAATTGGGTTTTGGTTGGACCTTGTGAGAGGAGGTCTGGAAGAGGGGGAAAACCAAGTTTGTCGTGGCCATCTGGGAGCGATAAAGATGAGGGTAGTTCTTTCCCCTCGTAGTTTACAGATCATGCGTGGAATAAGTGGAAGTGGAGGGAAGGCTTAAGCCAGAAGGAAGTTCCGTTCCAATGTGTCAAGTTGCCATGAGATCTACCTCTGGCATTCCCCATCTCTGGGTTTTCTCTTCGAAGATCTGATCCTTGAGTGACCATTCGCCTGGGTCCAGGGCATAGAAAGTCTGTTTCCCAATTTTGGACTCCTGGGATATAGATGGCTGACAATAGAGTTGATTGCTCTCCGCCCAGTGGAAGATGAGTTTTACTTCGTTAGGACTCTTCTGCTTTTTGTGCCCCTTTGGTGATTTATGTAAGCTACTGCTGTTGAGTTGTCCGATTGTTTCTTGACAGCTTGCCCTTTCAGTACCCCTTGCCAGTGAATCAGACTCAACCGAATTGCTCGTATCTCTAAGAGGTTGATTGATAATTTGCTCTCCTTCTTTGACCATAGACCCTGAGTTGTTCTGTCTTCCAGGACTGCTCCCCAACTGAATAGACTTGCGTCCGTTGAGAGAACTCGGCACTTTGGACTTCCAATTGGTCTGCCCTTGGTGAGATTGTCTATCTTTAGCCACCAAGTTAGGGACGCGCGAGTCCTTCTCGAGATGGAACTGGGCGACAGGTACTGCTTCCATTGTCAATACCATGACTCCCAGGACCTTCATGCACAATCTGGCTGAGTGAGTCGGTTGTGTTAGAGTTTTGACTAATGTCTGTAGATGTGTGATCTTCTCTTGAGGGAGAGACACCTTCTGAGCCAGTGTATTTCATCCCAAGAAAAATTGCTGACTGACTAGGAACTAGAGAAGATTTGTTTCTGTTGAGGCACCAACCTAAGTCTTGCAGAGTCATCATCGTGAACTGAATAGCTTGTTGGGTCTCCTGGACAGATGGGGCCTTTATCAGCAGGTCGTCCAGATATGGCGATTGAAATTCCTTCTTTTGGGATCACTTCGTTTGCTGCCGCCATGATCTTTGTAAAGACCCAGGTGGGCAGACGTTAGTCCGAATGGCAAGTCCCTGAATCGGTAGTGAACGTTTTGGCAGGCAAAGTGTAAGAATCTCTGATGTGGAGGGAAAATGGGAACATGCATAGGCACCCTTTATGTCTAGAGACACTAGAAATTCTCCGGGTAACATAGCTGCGATGACAGAACAAAAAGACTCCATCTTGAATCTGCGTGGGAGGATAAACTTGTTCCGTTTCTTGAGGTCAGGAACTGGTCTGAACAACCCATCCTTTTTGGGTACTATGAAAAGGTTGGAATAGTAAACCTTGAATCTTTGGTGGGATGGGTATTACCACCTCTGTTTAAAGCATATTGGCAATAACTGATTGAAACACAGCTTGTTCCTGAGGGAGTCTGGACATAAAGAGGCATGGAGGAAAATTCCAGGTGGTAACCTTGAGACACTATCTCATGTACCATGGATCCTGGGTGAGGGCGGGCCAGGAATCTGAGAAAAGCTGCAGACTCCCCCCTATTGCCCCGTGGCCTGATGGAAGATGCCTGATGCAGATGTGGTCTTGACTGTGGCTTTGGTAAAGGACTCTCGGTATTGCCAGACAGTTTTGGACTTGCCACTCCAGCGGCCTCTGCTGGAAGTTGACTGTCGAGGTGGAGATGTTCTAGAACCCTTGTGCTGGGAGCCTCGAAAAAGATTTTTATATTGTTGTGTCCTGCCCCAGTGGTACCAGCTATACCCCACTGTTCTTGTGTCCCCCAAGCCGCACTGGAGAAAGGTTCGAAGGACCAGCTGGACTGGTGTTTGGGCACACTCTATTGGCCAAATAACGATCACACTAACCTTGTCCTCACTCAGTGGCTCTGCATTGGACTCATCCAAGATAATCTCCATGATACTCAGCACCTGCTCGGCTACGGCTGCACCTCCACTGTCCTTGCTTTCCTGCTCAGCAACCAAGGCCTAGGGGAGGAGACACAAGGGGGTCACTTGGAGCTACCAGATGACACATCTTATTAACCTTGGCCTATGGCTTTTCTTACCAAGTTCAGCGTGCCCAACATAACATTCAGGGTGTTCATCTCCAGTTTCACTAGCTGCTGTCTGTTGACTTTCACTTTAACGCAGTAACTGAACAGTTTCAGGAGGACCTGGAGGAGGAGATGGTGGTTACATTGATCAACTAGACTCTAGCCAAAACAGAAGGAACTACTTGACTGCAGCACAAAATACCATATCAATGGGCATGCAAATTGCTGCCTTTAAGGCAGTGTTAAGAAAGTTCTATATTTTAGGGAGCTGATTAAATACTCTAGGTACAATCTCAGAAAGACTTACAGTGAGAAGATGACGCCCTTGCTTGAAATCCTTGATTCCTGTGAGGCGATTCAGCATGCACTCCAGACCTCCACACTGTGCCATTACTCCTGCCATCTTGTACACTTCTTCCTCATCCTCCTCTTCATCTACAAGCAACACCAAAAGATTTTATAGTGACATTGGCAGACAGTTATGTTATACGAGAAGATGGTCTAATTATACTATATGTACGCATAAGAAAGAAGGCCAGTGGAGGTGATAGGGTGCACCATACCTGTAGTCGAATCCAAAGATTCAATGAATTCCTCTGTTGCATCTCCCAACAGGCCGCGCATTCGATAGATGATTCGCATTGGCTCTCCCTGCACAGGACACACATTAAAACATTTAATTAGATAAGCAATGTTCATTTCTCCTAGTTAGCTTGGGGGACACAGGGAGAGTGGGGTATAGCTAGTACCACTAGGAGGCAGGACACAACAAAAGTAAAGAGCACTGGCCCCTCCCCTACTGGCTATACCCCCAGCAGGCAGAGCTTAGCTCAGTTTTTAGTTGTGTCCTCAGGAGGTGAGGACATGTTTTCTTGTATGCTTTTTTATTCTTAAGTTTATTCAAATTGATCCATTAAAACTGACACCATGGGATGGCCCAGGACTTCTACACTGAGTAGAAAATCCCTTTAGGCATCCTCCAGCATGGGACCTGTCTGGTGTCTTGAAAGTGCTGCATGCACAGACCAACTAGCCAGACTCACATCTTCCTTCCATTCCAGGAGGAGATTGGGTTGCGCAGTTGCGACACCATTCAGTGGGGACATTTCTAAACAAGTAGGCTAGTTCTTCTTTGCTGGGCAGAGGTTTAGGTCTCTGCTGCCGGCGCTGAGAACGGGGGAGAGCGAAAATCACCATCCCTCAGTTCATCGCCGGTGCGGCACTTAAAATTGCCGCCATCTTTCATGCTTGGCATTGTTCATTTTGTACTTAAAAGGTAAACAGAACAAAGGAAAAATCACAACACACCTCATTGGTTGGGCACCAAACCCTCTTGTAAACTTCAGCAACAGGCAGGTCCAGGCTAATGATCTTGTTATTCACCAGAAGCTGCGAGAGAACAGGAGGAAGAAATTCTTATGAGTCACACATACAACATGGAACCCACAGAATGGGGTTTCTATCCGTGTTTAAAGCCAACAAAAAAGAGCTTTATACCCACCTCCATGCCACTGTCATCCTCCAGCAGGGCCACAAGGTCGCAATCCTGGCAGATTTTGTTCTTAATATCCCTCATGAGAGGCCCAATACCCGGTTCATTGCTGCTGTACGGGTTCCCTGGCATGCGACCCTGTAGGAAATCCTCCTGTTGGGGGTCTTTCTCAAGAGTAACAAAGAATTCTGTCACTTCATTTTCTTCCTGTATAAAGACAGGGGGTAAAGATATTTATAACAAGGACCAGGTCAAGAATCATTGCCCTAGGTTTTGGGTAAAAAAAAAAAAAACACTTTATTGGCTAATGCCTACCCATTGAGTCAGTACTTGCTGCAGTACTTGCCCAGGAAAAGAGCTCTGATTCTCAGTATTTCCTGATTATGGGCTGCTCTACTTCCCAAGGTCAGGCAAAAGTTAGATTCTCTGTTCAAGTAAATCCAATCTTCTCTCAATGACATATATTAGGTACAAAGTTCTGCACTTCTTGTTTCTGTGTTGTTTTGATGGTCAAAAAGAAAGCACGACCTGAACCTAACAAGGGTTTTCCACTGAATTTATCTGTATGGGCAAAAGCAAGGTGTCCCAGTTGGAGGCCCACAGAACACGTTGTCCTCAAAGAGATTTTAAAGGATAAGTAAATCTTAAAATAAGTGAATTTAAAATTGATGAAGAGTCTATTCTAAGCACTTTTGCAATGCACTTTCATTATTTATTTTTGAATCCCAAGATATCAAGGGATACATTTACTGTTAATATGAATGAATTGTTACAACAGCGCCACCTGCTGGTCATTTTCCCACCAGTCTGACCACCAAGTAGTCAAGGAAGTTGTCAGGAGAAAGAAAGAGGCTGATGTTCTTCTGCTTAGGAAAGATGTGAGAAATGTTTCTAATTGTTTTCCTAAGCAGAAAAACAGAGCAGCCTCTTTCTTTCCCCTGACAACTTCCTTGACTACTTGGTGGTCAGACTGGTGGGAAACTGACCAGCAGGTGGTGCTGTTGTAACATAATTCATTCATATTAACAGTACATGTATCCCTTAATATCTTGGAATAAAAACAAAAGAAATAATGAATGTAAATTGAAAAAGTATTTAGAATAGCCCCCTCATCAATTTTACATTCACTTATTTTTAAAGGGAAACTGTCATTTTTTTTAAATGCATCAGTTAGTAGTGCTGCTCCAGTAGAATTCTGCACTGAAATCCATTTCTCAAAAGAGCAAAAAGATTTTTTAATATTCAGTTTTGAAATCTGACATGGGGCTAGTCATTTTGTCAGTTTCCCAGCTGCCCTGGTCAAGTGACTTGTGCCAGCACATCAGGAGGGAACTGCTTTCTGGCAGGCTGTTGTTTTTCCTTCTCAATGTAACTGAATAGTACGCAGTGGGACATGGGTTTTTACTATTGAGTGCTGTTCTTAGATCTACCAGGCAGCTGTTATCTTGTGTTAGGGAGCTGTTATCTGGTTACCTTCCCATTGTTCTGTTGTTAGGCTGCTGGGTGGGGGAAAGGGAGGGGGTGATATCACTCCAACTTGCAGTACAGCAGTAAAGAGTGATTGAAGTTTATCAGAGCACAAGTCACATGACTTGGGGCAGCTGGGAAATTGACAATATGTCTAGCCCCATGTCAGATTTCAAAATGAAATATAAAAACATCTGTTTGCTCTTTTGAGAAATGGATTTAAATGCAGAATTCTTCTGGAACAGCACTATTAACTGATGCATTAAAAAAAAAAATTCCCATGAAAGGATCCCTTTAAGGTTTATTTATCCTTTAATGGTTCCTACCCCTGCTAAAAGTTATGCTGTCCTCTACATATAGCATCTTTTTATTGCAAGCCAAGCCCTAAACATCTGACAAAGTGAACAACTGTTTGACTAAATTGGAGAAAACTAGAGCTCATCAGTGCAAGATATTGGAACATGGCTTCTGGTGGGGGGGGGAGGTCTTGGAGAGCAGTGAAGCAGAGATACCAAACTGGTTATGGCAAGAAGTGCTAAATGGAGAATCGTGAATGGCTCCTACTCAACCTAATCATGTTTCTCTAAATTGGAGTAGTTAGATTGCTGCTCAAGGTTGTTTTTCCTTAATTCAGTGCTAACGAAGCAAGAACTCCATCTAGTGGCCAAAGCTACACTGTGTATGTGCAATACATGGATGAAACTGCAGAGGAGATAATCTATTGGAGTAATGCAAATAGGCTGAGGGTTTTAGGACCTTTTTGTTAAAGGGGAAGAACATTTTAGACATATTCTTACTCACAGGGTATATGATACTGCAGAGTCTTTCAAATATAAACACAGGGGTCCGGTAATCATCTAGGCTGTAGCGCTTGGCTGTCTCAATGCACACTGCCATAAAGGCCTTGGTCTCCGATTCGGTTCCTAAAGGAAGGGCAGAGAATGTAAAAATGCATGGAGGAAGGGGGTGTATCCACCTCTTTACAGCACATTGCTGTATTACAGTGGTCCTCAAACTTGGCCCTCCAGCTGTTAAGGAACTACAAGTCCCACAATGCATTTGCCTGACTGTGGCTGTCAGACTCCATAATTGCATTGTGGGACTTGTAGTTCCTTAACAGCTGGAGGGCAAAGTTTGAGGACCACTGCTGTATTGTATTTCCTGTGCAACAACTGGTCCTGCACCAAACAGTAATAAAATGAATGCACAAGGGAATTCTTGACAAAGCAGGAAACCCCATCTAATATTCGGTTACATCCATATTCTACTCCACTGCAAGTGTAAGTACCTGTTGTCATATCCTCCAGCATTTCCAGTAACATATCCTGGGTCTCGTCGATCAGCTTAGTTCTCTGCACCACCAGCTTCCGGAGGCACAGGTAGCCATTTAACACGGTGCCAACCAGGCGGCTTTTGAAGTGGCGTTTGATTGATTCAACCTCCACAAATGAGGACAGAAGGCCTGAAAAAAAAACAGAGTTATCAATAAAATATCCAAAGATACACGAGAGAGCAACACAATACGTGGCTGCACTTCCAAGTCCACGTTACCTGTGAGGCTCTTCAAGGCGTAGCCCTGCTGCAAATCTGTACTCAGAGTCGCTTCTTCCAGTGCAAGCAAACGTGCAATTTCCTGAAGGTGAAAGATACACACTAGTATCTACTAGCATCTACATGAATATACTTTTATATTCGATTCACTAGAATATCCACCTTGTGGGTAGACTGAAGGCAGAGTATGCAGCCAATCAGCATACAGCAAAACCTTGATTTAAGTCCCCTGATTTGAAGTTTTCCTGCATTTTACATTTGTGGGACATTTTAATGGGTACATTTCCCCCGATTTTAAGTAATGTTTTCCCGGATTTCACATAAATATTTTTTCCTGATGTAAAAAAATTGCGGCTTGCCCTCTATGAATGGTATTATTAGTGGAAAAGAGAGGTTTTAAATACTAACCAGATGTTTATTTTGCCATGGTTCTGTCTGTAAATAGTCAGTTCCAATAAGTCTGCCCCTTATACAGTCCTGCACAAATCACTTATTGCTTTAGGCTGAGTATGTGACTGACAGAGAGGCACATGCCCCCCCATAGTGTAACATTAACGCTGTAACCCTTGTTATTAACACAGTAACTATTGTATCTCAAAGTAAAATGGACTTGTATGCTTATATCCTTGTAGAAAAAGTTGCTTTAACAAGTTCCCTGATTTTCTGTTTTCCCAGATAATTTTTTCCTGGTCCCCTGAGGAACATAAAATAGGGGTTCTACTCTATATTGATACTGTCCTGCTGTCAACCAGCAAAGAGGTACATCCCAGTCCCCCTACACCCTTGGTAGGTAAATACCTTGGTGATGAGATTGCCTACATAAGGCAAGACCCCTCTGGCTGCCAGATAAACCTTCCAGTGAGCTGGTTTGATCAGTTTCTGATAAAGGGCCAGATACTCAGCAGCACACTCCCCTGCGATACTCAACTCATCCAAATAGCTGAAAGAGGGACAGAGAGAAAGGAATAAACACAAGAATAAGAACCATTCATTCAGCATGTGCAATCGTGTCAGATCCAGGGACTGTGCAACCTAAAGGTGGCCATATACGTTCACAGACCTTCATCTTTATGTACAATATCTGTGCATGTATGACCTATTTATGTTGCATATTCCATAGCGATACCAAAATCACAGCAAAATGAATCAAATGTTACTGGCTATGGTTGGGTTTCACAGATCCAAGCTGACCTGGTAAGAAGATCCAGGACCTGTTGCCTGCGGCTAGGAATGGTAGCCAGCGCCTCCACGATGGTGCATGCAGCCTGGCGGGCAGCTTGGGTGGCTGGTGTAAATAAAACCTGTGGAAAGGCAATGGGTTACTATCTCTGTATTCCAAAAGGGAGGACAGCAGAGATAAGACACCAATTGCAATACCCTCACCTGTCTCAGCCAGTTGTTGTGCCCCAGTTTGAGATCCAGAGGGGATGTCCTTTTACCCTTTCTGCTCATGAACTGTTTCCATTTCCAGACATACTTCTCCTGCAGGTACATCTGCCTCCTCTCTGCTTTACTAAGAGACTTGCCACTGTGATCAGTACCTGCTAGGAAAAGAGGCTCTGATTATTTCTTATTTTTTTAAAGTATTTATTTTATTGCTTTTCCTTAAAACATTGAAGCACAACAATTTGAATTGTCCGTACATTAATTTCACACATCAGAAATAGATAAAAACATCCCATTTCCCCCTTGTTGCTAAATACACAAGTTATATTTCATATATATCAATCAGTAGTACATCATAGAAAGTTATCCACCAAACTGACCCTTGAACACTTATATTACAGGATAAGAATCCATCCAGCTACCCCATATCCTAATAAATTTATCTTGCATTCCTCTAGTTCCGTAAGCAAGTTTGAACAACTGGAAGCATTTTATTACCCAAACGAATCCACTGAAAAACCATAGGGGGATTAGATAGATTAGCCAGAGTATAATAAAACAAATAAATAATAATCCATGTATCCCTTGTAAAAACGATATAATGAATTCATAGTTTCTTCCCATTGCTCCTCCGTAACAAGGGAAAGTACCTGGTGCCATTTATCAAAAGCTTTATTTGCTGGTGCTGTGCACATATTGCTGTATATAAATAAAATACAAGTTTCTTAGAACCCGGTTTCCTTAATATTGAATCTATAGAGCAAGACTGATATATCAGATCTGGTAAGAGCCACACTAAGCTCTAAATGTCTGCTTAAGTTGTAAATATTGACATTAATCAACACTCTGGCCTCGAGTAAATTCCATAATTTGTGACAAATTATTTCTTATTAATGGATAAACGCATCTCCCATTTCCTCAGGGATCTGGCCAATTAAATTAAACCAGCAATTCCTGGTTGGGACTTCTGCCCCATTTCCTTTTAGAGTTGAACCTGTCAAACCTGTAGTCACCATGTTTGAGCAGGCATTTCTTTGCCACATCTATGTACACTATACTTATGAAAAGGTCTCCCTGACCATCACATCACCCTAAATCAGAGATTCCTTTAAATCAGTGATCCCCAACCAGTAGCTCGTGAGCAACATGCTGCTCTCCAACCCCTTGGATGTTGCTCCCAGTGGCCTCAAAGCGGATGCTTATTTTTTAATTCCAGGCAAGTTTTGGTTTCCTAAAAACCAGGTGCACTGCCAAACAGAGCCTCACTGTAGGTTGACAATCCACATAGGGGCTACCAAATGGCCAATCACAGCACTTATTTGGCACCCCAAGAACATTTTTCATGTTAGTGTTGCTCCCCAACTCCTTTTACTTCTGAATGTTGCTCATGGGTTCAAAAGGTTGGGGATCCCTGCTTTAACTCATCACCTTCACAATAGAATCCCCCTTACCACGGGCAGAGAGGCATTTCTTCCAAGCTTCATATGAGGCCTTTGGATCTCTCTTCAGCCACTGTGGGGCCTGAGCGTGAATCTCATTGCTGTAAGGTTTGACTGTTGTAAGGGTGTCCACAGGAACCTCCTATCCAACACAATATAATATTACAATGCAGCTCAACGTCAGTTTTATTATTATTATTATTATTATTATATAACAGTAATACTGGTATGCATATTTCGTGTGGAGATGGGTACCTTGTTCTTCTTGCTGGTTGGAGACGGGGGTTTAATAAGCTTCTGCAGGATCCGTAGGCACATTAAAGTGATGTTCTCAACCACCACAGGGGTTTTTATATTTACAGCCATCAGAAAAAGGCTCAGAGCTACAGGTAAAAGACAGGAGACACAGTGAATACATAAACATAAAATGTTTACTCTTTCACACAGAGAATCGTATTGATGTTAAGAAGACAACAGGTGAGGGTTTGGGATGTCCTAAGGAGG
Organism: Xenopus borealis; assembly: GCA_024363595.1. Lineage (NCBI taxonomy): Eukaryota > Metazoa > Chordata > Amphibia > Anura > Pipidae > Xenopus > Xenopus borealis. Next base: position 134,444,295 of record CM044443.1, on the reverse strand, counting down.
AAAGCCCATACAGCTCTCTCCTGGACATGCAGAGCACAGGAGTAGCAAATCTACTTTCTTGTCCTTAAAGGATAAGTAAACCTTAAAAATAAATGTAAAATTGATAAGGTGCTATTCTAAGTACGAAGTATTTTTTTATTCAAAGATATTCAAGGAGACGTACTATTACTGTGAATGAATTTTATTATAACAGCGCCACCTGCTGGTCATTTTCCCACCAGTCTGACCACCAAATAGTCAAGGAAGTTATCAGGAGAAAGAAAGAGGCTGATGTTCTTCTGCTTAGGAAACATGCAAGAAATTTTCTAATTTTATTCCTAAGCAGAAGAACATCAGAGCAGCTTATTTCTTTCTCCTGACAACTTCCTTGACTACTTGGTGGTCAGACTGGTGGGAAAATGACCAGCACAGGTGGCGCTGTTGGAACAAAATTCATTCATAGTAACAGTACGTTTACTTAAATATCTTGGAATGGAAAAAGAAAATGAATGTACATTGCAAAAGTGCATCAATTTTATATTCACTTATTTTTAAGGTTTACTTATTTAAAAGATTCAATACACAGCAAATTGCCGTAGTTCCCCCTCTTCTAAAACATGGGGGGTCGTGGCAAAATCCCATTGTTCTAAGCTGGTAAACTCACCACAGCCATAGAAGGATCCAAGGCACACAGGATTCAGCAAGCAAGGAGAGCCTTGCACGTTTATTGCGGAATAGTGCAACGTTTCGGGGTCACACCCCTTTGTCAAGCCTGTGATGCTTGACAAAGGGGTGTGACCCCGAAACGTTGCACTATTCCGCAATAAACGTGCAAGGCTCTCCTTGCTTGCTGAATCCTGTGTGCCTTGGATCCTTCTATGTCTATGATATATTGAGGTGGCCGTGCCTCTGCCAAGGAGCACCAGGTATCGTTGCTTATCTTTAGGGTGTGCGAGTCCCTATTCTAATTCAAAACTCACCACAGCGCAAGCGAAGCTCCCAGCAGTTGTCCTCTTTGGATATGGAGTCTGTGAGAAGCAGCATCTCATACTGAAGGCTGCTGGCCTAAGAGACACAAAACAAAATGGAGGTGTTGTATCACAAACTGTATTTTCTCAGTATTGGTATGCAACCAGTAGATACACAGAGAGAAATATTAATGCAATTACCAGGTCTGGATTGGCCCAATGGCCTTTGAGAGCAGTGGACACCTTTCCTATGATTAGATCATTCATCTGCTGTGTGGCTTCCGGATTGTCCCTGTAAATAAAACCATTAAGGATTACACTACAACAATATTGAACTACAATAAAAAAACAGCCATAGAGATTGGACTGCAACAGTAAAAAGCCATTAAATAGTCACCACATACCTGGTGAGAAGGCACATGACCTGCCGCACCTCATCCCGCATGGTGGCAGGCCCACGTCGCAGGTTATAGTCAAACAATTCCCGGATGAGCCCTTGAGATACCAGGATGTGTCTGATTGTACTGTTGGTGGCCAGGGCACGGAGCAATGTAATACAGTGTTCTGTCACAGCTGAGGCGCACCCGTAGCACTTATTAGAGGAGGTGTGGCCACAGCCCAACACTGAGAGGGATCTGTACTGGCTGGCGGTGAAGGTAGGCTGCACTGTGGTGCGGGAAGATTTAGTGGCTGCTTCTCTTTGCTGAAGGTCGTACTCCAGTAGCTCCTTCCTAGAGGCAAAGACTTTCTGGAATGGCATAAACAACGAACAAGATGTAAATGAGCAAATGGGCTACTATGGACTACTCTGAATAACTCACGGATTCAGTAACAGATACCTGAATGATCTTGGAGAGCTCATCAAAAGAATTCTTGCAGTCTCCGCAGTACTCCTGTGCAAGCTGTAAGATGTATCTGTTCACACTGGCAGATGTAGAACTTATGCCGCCGGCATTTGCAGAGTCATCCTGTAGGGTAAAAATCATAGAGCTCGTTACTGCAGAAAATTGCCACATAGAACGGGCACACTGCAGCTTTGTAAAGTAAATTACCTGTGGCTTCTCCGGTGCAGCCTCATTCACTTTGCACAGCAAATTCTCCAGCTGGGGTCTGTGACCCATCAACTGGTGGTACACACGGTCAGCTTTGTCCAGCAGTGTGTTGATATTGGTCACAGCCTGAAGTGGGGTAGTTAAATAAAAGAGATTGTGAAATCTGCATTTGATAAGTTGGAAGGTAGAGGGCCGAGAGGCAGGAGAGAGGTACAGCTGACACTTTAATCAATATGTGTAAAACGTACTTTCTTACGATCTTCTTCGTTTTCAATGGGATCCACCGCACAGCACGGTCTGGCATACAGCATGAAATCAAAGCGGGCATACTTGCAGAACCCACAGGCATTGCACAGGAAAGGATCCTTCTCGTCGTAGTTAATGGATCTAAGAAGAAAGGTTGGTTATCCAAAGTAAATAGACAGCCCCATGTCAGATTTCAAAATTAAATATAAAAAAAAAAAATCTGTTTGCTCTTTTGAGAAATGCATTTCAGAGCAGAAGTCTGCTGGAGCAGTAATATTTGATGCATTTTCTGCTTGGGGGACACAGGGACAGTGGGGTATAGCTAGTACCACTAGGAGGCAGGACACAACCAAAGAAAAAACTGACTCCGCCTCCACTGGCAATACCACCAGCAGGCGGAGCTTAGCTCAGTTTGCGTTGTGTCCTCAGGAGGATATGACTTCAATTTTTTTTTTAAATTTTACTAAATTTGTGTGATCAGCTAAAATTGGGGTACCCAATTGGCATCTCCCAGTGGGGGAACTGTTTCTGGGGTTATTATCCGTGCATCTGGCACAGACCATCCAGCTCTCCTAACCCCCCTCTTTTTCTTATAGGGGTGCAAGAGCTGGGCAGAAAACAATGGTACCAGGGGTGAGTAATGCTGAACCTTCCTCCCCTAGGAAAGACTTTCATTGCGGTTACTCGGGGGGGGGGACCGTGGTATGCAGAGGGCAGATTCCGCCTTGAGGGGCAGGGACTTAGTCTTGCGTTACCTGCGCTCGTTATCTCGCCGCCATTTTGAAGGGACCTGAGATGGAACACATCGTGTGTGAGCTTCACACAGAGCACAGCGCCAAGGTAAACGGGACAAATTGAGCAGCACGCAAAGGTATAGCTTGTGCAATTACTAGCAGGGCTCTCCCAAGCAACTCCTCCTGCAGGCAACTGCCAAAACAATTTGACAAAAGTTTCCTTAAGGGGACTTTCTCCTTTCTGTCACCATGTCTGAGGGTCAAGGGATAACATTTTTCCAAGGGTGCACTTCCAGCTCAAATAAGGTTCCTGGCTTGTGCCAATTTGCCCTCTGGGCACAAAGAACCATTATGCAATAAATGCAGAACCTTCTCCTCCCCAGTTGAGTCAGACCACACAAGGGGAATCATCTAGCAGTATTCGTGACGCTTCCCCACAGGGGGTTTCACCGAATAGAAGACCTTCCACCTCCCTGAGTGGGCATCACAACTGGCCACAGGGATTCCAATACTGGCTCAGTCCTTGAACAAGCTTCGGTCAAGACTTGGCAACCCCAAGAGAAGGCCATCTAAACGCAGAGCTCCTTCCCCGTCTGACGAGGATTCTACCTCTCCACCCAGATTTTCCTCTCCAATTCCATTGAATTCGGGGGATGATTGTGACCGCTCGGAAGGCGAGTTCTCTTCCAATTCAGATACAGATGAAGAGGAGTCACACAAACTTTCCTTTGTACTGGAGACACTTCAACTTCAAGAACCAGACACTTCATCAGAGTCTTCCAAATTGATTTTCACGGGTCACAGTAAAACTTCACCAGTTTTTCCCTCTCACTCACAGCTGGACCAGAGCATCCAATAGGAGTGGGATAAACCAGAGATACTTCAGCATGACTATGTCCCTATACCTTCAGAGACAATAACAGTCTGGGGAAGGTTAGGTCACTTTTCCGGGGCGTGGCTCTCACTTGTTCAGGACACCTGGATCTATGAAGTGGTATCCCAAGTTTACCACCTAATGTTCTCCTCCCCATCGTTTCTTCATGTCCAGAGTTCCACAAGAACCAAGCAAACAAGCAGCCTTCCTAAGCATCATCTCTCATCTTCTCTTCTCAGAATTAATTACGCCCGTTCCTCCCGGAAAACTCTTCAAGGGATACTACGCAAACCTATTTGTAGTACCCAAGAAAGACAGGACCTTCCATCCCATGTTGGACCTAAAGGAGTTCATCCGTCCAAGAAGATTCAAGATCCCTGGGTTTATCACTAGGTTCCCTCAAATCCCAAGTCTCAGCATTATCAGTTCTTTTTCAGACACCTCTGGCCTTTCTACCCGATATCAAAACATTTATGCAAGGGGTAGCCCACGTGGCTCCTCCCATACGAGCACCAGCTCCGCCCTGGGATCTCACATTAGTGTTACACGCCCTACAAAGCCCCCCCTTTGAACCACTAGGCTCATTGTCTCTTCAGTGGCTCACTTGGAAGACTGTTTTTCTCCAGGCAATCGCAGACGCGTTTCGGATCTCAGTGCCTCATCCTGCAAATGGCCTTACCTTGTCTTCCATCATGACAGGGCGGTTCTCCACACAGTCCCATCATTTCCACCTATGGTCGGGTCGGATTTCCAACTAAATCAGGAGTCAATCATTCCAACCTTCTGTCCTTCACCATCTAACCCTAAGGAAGAGGCTCTGAACACCCTGGATCCCGTCTGAGCACTAAAATTCTAGAGTTCAAGATATCTGGAAAACAGACTCACTACTGATTTTACAGTCTGGACCTAAACAGGGCACTCCGGCCAACAAGGTGACCATTTCCTGTTGGATTAAACAAACAATCCAGCAATCCTACACTGCTAAGGTGCATACCCCTCCAGTCAGACTTACAACTCACCCTACACATCCTGGGTGTTCAGAAATCAGGCTTCGGCAGAACAGCTGTATAAAGCAGCTACTTGGACCTCTGTCCATTCATTCTCAAAATTCTACCATTTTCACACCTTTGCGGCTTCTGACACAGAAAGGTGCTCCAAGCTGCAGTGGCTACTTAAGCCTCATCTCCCACCCGAGGTTATAGGGGACAGCTTTGGTAAGTCCCCACTGTCCCTGTGTCCCCCAAGCAGACTTGGAGAAAAGAAGACTTTGTGTACTCACCGTTAAAGGAAAACTATACCCCCCGAACAATGTAGGTCTCTATAAACAGATATTGCATAAAACAGCTCATATGTAAAACCCTGCTTCATGTAAATAAACCATTTTCATAATACACCTTTTAGTAGCATGTGCCATTGGGTAATCCTGAATAGAAAATAGCCATTTTAAAAAATAAGGACAGTCTCCTGGGATCCTAGGATCCAACGGTGCACACAAACATCCCAAACAAACTATAAAGTTAGGTCACATGAGCCAATTAACAGACAGTTCTGTCTTTTGCTTCAACACTTCTTCCTGTTACAGTTAGAGTTGAAATATTTCTGGTCAGGTGATCTCTGAGGCAACACACAGACCATGAGATGTAAAAGGGCAATATTTACTTAAATATATATTCCAGTTTGGTAAGATTCTTTAAAGGAGACATATTGTGTAAAAAATAAGAATGTACCAGTGCATTATACTCATTTAAATATAGAGGAATTGTGCTTAAAAAAGTAGTGTTTCAGGCTGATTTATTGAATATTTCTGCAAAAATCCTAATAATCCCTCCCTTCTCTTCCACTTCCTGCTCCCTGAATTCCCAGGCTGTGCAAGGGAGCCGGCGGCTCTCAGCTCACTGCACTGTAGGACAGGAACCAATCAGCAGCTAGCAGGACCTGATAGGGAACTGAAGCCTGTCTGTGCTTGTGTGACTGCAGGGCTGTGATTGGCTGTCCCCCTCCTATTGTGCTTCTGGCAGGGACCGTTAGGACACACCCACCCCTCATTTGAAACACAGACAGGGACCAGAGAACATCTATAGGGAGCTCCAATAAAGGGGCTATTTTTAAAGATAATATACATTTTTAGCACCATGTAAAAGCAACACCATATTATACGGATTATTGCCTACAAAATTAGAGTTTTTTCATGTATCCCATATGTCTCCTTTAATATAGCACTTGATTTGATATAAACTGTTGCTCAAAAATTCATTTTCAGGGTATAGTTTTCCTTTAAATCTCTCTCTCTTCAGTCGCTTGGGGACACAGGGCTTCCCTCCCTGGATTGAGGCTTCTTCTCTTTTCCATCTGACATGTTTATAATTCAGGTTATACTATGCATTAAAGTTGCTTGTTAGTCTAATTGCTGTTGTCTTTAGCACAAACAGAGCTAAGCTGCGCCTGCTGGTGGAGGCGGTCAGTTTTTTCTTTGGTTGTGTCCTACCTCCTAGTGGTACTAGCTATACCCCGCTGTCCCTGTGTCCCCCAACTGACTGAAGAGAAAGAGATTTAAAGGGGAGTACACAAAATCTGCTTTTGAAAGAAAAAAAACATTTTCCCATGACAGTATCCCTTTAAAAACAGAACATGCACTGTGGGAAGCCCGTGTCTTCCATTCTTACCTGCATTTATGACACTGGTACACATTCTCACCACAGTTGCCACAGACTCCAGGATTTGCGGGTACAGAGGCACTGCAACGAGGACACTGAAGGGTCTCCGAGGAGGCCTGATAATTCTCATAGAAGTCAGCAAACTCAATCATCAAGTTGGATGCCACAATAGGTAGTGGAAGGTCGATCTTTACCTCTGTTTGTCCTGGGGTGAGTTGCACTTTCTTAGCCTTGTGCCAGCGGGCAGGCCTGCGAGAGACGAGAGATGCTATTAGGAAACAAAGTCCCAAGAGTTCCCATGGGAAGCAGAAATTCAAGGGAAAGTGACACATACTTGTTTTTAAGCTCAACAATAGCCTGTACGGTGCGATTGTTATAGTACAGGTTGATGGTTCGCACCATCTTGGTCCGTTTCAGGTCTCCAATCTTCACAGTCACTTTGCTGATAGTGTGACTGCCGATGAGTTTAACCACTTGCTGGGTTGTAGTGTAGCGGGTGTCCACTTTTATAGAGGATAGCTTGATGTTCTGCCATAAAGAAACAATGGATTATAGTGAGAAGTTGATGCTGATGCCAATAGCTCTCTATAGGGAATTAACTGGCTACAAGACACGCACAGTAAGAAAAAGAAGGATACTTACACACAGAGGAACTTCTGGGTTATTACACACCAGGCACGGGTCACTTTCCAAATAATAACCATCAAATTCTACCAGGCCAGAAAGGGTGCTGCACAGAAAACGGATCTGTGATTATCTGTGACACTGAATAATATGAAATGTAATAATAAAGGCTGAAAATAAGACTTACTTGTAAATGTTGGAGTTCGGGTGGTTGGTCAGGATGTGGTTTTGTGTTCGCAAGATTTCCACAGCCTTCTGGGAGTATTCCTTGAACTGAAATACGAATGAACCTATAATTCATGTATACACGCATTCCTTTTCTGTACACTCATCTACATCAGTGGAAACTACCATATGCTTTCCCCTGAAGGAAGCAGGAGTATGAAATGATATCTATATATTGTTCAAATCATTCCATCATTCTGATTGCGCAGGAATAATATATTTTCATTTGCCAGGCACTTACCTTCTTCTCACTTTGAGGGGTCTTCAGTGAAAAGTATCCCAGCAGATCTACGAACTGGGCAGCTTTGCGCCCGTAAGCTGGCAGTTCAGGCCAAATGGACCACATAAGATCTAGTAACAATTCTTGCTGGGACTTGTTAGAATTTCTGGTTAAGAGGAAAAGTAGCAGTCAGAATTGACAGTTTCCAGTGGAAGAACAACGGCATTATGTAGATTTTGGTTGCACAATATTTCTAGTTGAAGGAAAAACCAGTATGAAGGGCTAAGCAGTGGTCCGCAGAGCAGACAGTAACTTGCTCACTTGTAGATATGGAAAGCTAAGCACTAGGCCTGCCAGGACACACAGAATGCAGTAGCTTGCTCATTTCTAGATACAGAGAGTGAAGCACTAGGCCTGCTAGAATACAGAGGAGGTAGTAACTTGCTCACCTGTAAAAATAGAGAGCTAAAGGGATACTGTCATGGGAAAAAACATGAGAAGGTAACCAGATAACAGCTCCCTAACACAAGATAACAGCTGCCTGGTAGATCTAAGAACAACACTCAATAGTAAAACCCATGTCCCACTGCGTACTATTCAGTTACATTGAGAAGGAAAAACAACAGCCTGCCAGAAAGCAGTTCCCTCCTAAAGTGCTGGCACAAGTCACATGACATGGGGCAGCTGGGAAATTGACAATATGTCAGATTTCAAAACTGAATATAAAAAAAATATCTGTTTGCTCTTTTGAGAAATGGATTTCAGTGCAGAAGTCTACTGGAGCAGCACTATTAAATAATGTGTTTTTAAAAAAAGTGTTTTCCCATGACTTAGCGCACCAATTATAGCCAAAATCAAACACATTAACAACGTGACCAGTACAACTACATGTAGTTTTTTGGAAAAAAAAAACCCAGCAGTTTTTAAAAAATCCCATACTTTGTCACTGACTGCAACATGCAAATGAGCTACCCAGAATGCCTAGCTTTAGTAAACTCTAGAAGTATCAAGAGAAGTGCACACAGTAACTTCCACAAGGTGGCAGCACTAACACACAAGTTTGGCAGATTTGAAAATAGCTTAGAAGGTTTATTAGGCAAGCAAGGAATTTCAACTGAGCATGTGCGAGATTTCAGAGCTACAGTTGGCTGTGAAGATATAGGTAGGAGGAGTCAGTGAAATCCAAGATGGCTGCCTCAGCTAGAACTGCAGTGGAGATAGGGGAGATTTTGCAGAAGGTATAGTGAGCTGATCATTTACATTATACAAACAATTCTAACTGTTTTAAAAATCGGATTTCTTGAACTTTCACACAGTGTATTTACCAAGTAAATCATTTTAGGTATGATTGGTGCCCTTTAAGTAGTTGGCCTGCTAGATCACAGAGGAGGTAGTCGCTCACCTGTAGATATGGAGGGCTAAGCAGTGGGCCTGCCAGCGCACAGCAGAAGCATTTGATTCTAGTAAGAAGCAGCGCAGGAACTGGATAAGAGTCTCCTTGTCAGCATATTTATTAAGCTGATTGACCAGGGCAGTGCAGAGCTGCTCCTCTTGGCTGTTGGAACTTTCTCCTGCAACACGAGAGACAAAATATTTGGAATGTTGGCTTTGCTCTAGGCTCAAAACCGACTGCAATGAACTTTCTATTCCCCAGCCTTCACCTTCTTTGTCTTTCTCCTTGTCCTCCTTTTTGCTCTTCTTAGTGGATGACTTGGTCTGGGAAGCGGTCTGGCCAGAGGAGGTGTTAGAACTAGAGAATGATGATGCAGAGAGAACTTTACTGCCGCACAGAGCACAGGAGAGAAGTTGCAGCAGCACCGGAGAAACCCCTTCATCCACCAGGAAACTGACTTGGAGCAGGAAGTAGAGGACCGCTGAAATAACATGGTTCAGTCGTTATTCTTTGACCAGTGATGGCTTAATAAATCAAGTCTTAATATCACACGCAGGAAAGAGCTTACAGTCATCTTTGATGCAAAATTTTTGCCAGTTGACAGTTCTCTGGGACGCGATCTCTGCACAGGCTTTGAGATGTTCCATCTGAAACACAAACTACTCTCAGAACATGTGGCTTTAATATCAGATTGTTTACATTTTTGTAATGTTTCTGTGTAATAGGAGTCACTTTTTTATTCCCTGAGGCACTAACTAATGAGCCCCATCAGACCCAGAAGGTGCAGCCAAGCCCTGTCATTACTATCTGAATGATGCACAAATTAGGGTGAGGGGATAGAAGGCACAACCTCCCCTCAAAAATACAGTTCTGACCAATTCTGGCTCATTTATAAAGACTGGTCAATTTGAACTTGGGCAGTAATCCATGGCTATTAGATACTGCCTATGGGCAAATTTGCCCAGTGTTACTAAATGAGCCCAAGTGGATTATTGGAGGAGGCAGTTGCCTGTTATCCTGAAGACCCCTACTTATTTAATTTTACCCCAAAGTTTTAGGGTGGTGTTAGACAGGGAGGGGCCGGCGGGATGGCATAGGAATTGCTTTTGATTGAACAAGGAAACTTTGGAAATTCTAAGAGATTTGCATGCCATTTAGAGCAGATTAGTCGCCCGCAGTAGAGAAGATTTGTTTGTAGCTGGGCGACTAATCTCCCGGTTGTGCGACCACCCTTAAAGTTGGAACTTTACACTCTGCCCCAAAATACACCAGGATATCTGATGGGAGTGGTCGTTTTTTAGTAGGAAAATAACCATTAGCATTGAAAGAAGCTTTCCTTGAGGAATAGGTGGTGTGCATCCTAGGGTAGAAGAACACTTGTCTGCTGAAAGTCTGAATAAGCACTCAGGGTGCTATCCTCTCTAATATCCAACAGACAAACGCACAGGAGTACAAGCATTATTCTGCAGTAATTAGGGGGACCCACAAAAAAAAGAAGAAGCAAAGAATAGGGAATACTAAAGCACTTACCAAGTTAATGAGTGTGTCGTATTGTAATGCGGATCCTGAACTGGCAGTGACTACACCGGCACGCAGGAAAATTCCATGTTCCTCCAATAGGTTTTTTATGCTTTTGACGTGGGAATCGAGCGTGTGCAAGTCCCTCAGCTGACGATATTTCTCTTTGGAGCCGCAGATGAAGAGGAGGAGTTTGCGCACTTGTCGGCGAACGAATGGAGTCTGTTGAATCATCAGGTACTGTGCAAGAGAAGGGTTAAATTAGGACTTGGAACATGCAAATGATTCATCACTAATCAACATTAAAGCACAAACTCCTGACATTAGACATGAGTATTAGCATAAATATAATCAAGAACAGGACATGTAAGTGCAACTTACCTCTGACAGGAAGTAAAACCAGGAGTGATCAAACACAGGAGGGGGGATTCTGGAACTGGTATCAGCAATTTTCTTAATTTGGTAGGGAAGGCGTAGAACCATCTCAGTCAGCAGCTGGGTGTATGCTTGGAAAACATCAGCAGCGTGGCCCTGCAAAGGAAAACACAACTGGTCTTGAGAAAAATAAAAGATACAAGATGCAGACAGCAGGACAAGAAGGAGAATGTAGGACAACAAGGTGTTACAACAAGATGGACACCGTAGAACAAGAAGAAGGTGAGGCAAGATGGAGACAGTAGGACAAGATAAAGAGACCAGGACTAGAAGAAGATGATGTCAGGACAAGATGGAGACAGAAGGACAAGAAGTAGATAGCAGAACAAGATGTAGACAGCAGAACAAGAAGAAGGTAGGGCAATATGGAGACAGTAGAACAAGATGGGAAAATAAGATGTAGAAGAACAAGAAAAAGACGATAGAACAAGATAGAGACAGTAGAAAAAAAATGGAAGAACAAGATGGAGACAGTAGGACAAGAAGGAGAATGTAGGACAACAAGGTGTTACAACAAGATGGACACCGTAGAACAAGAAGAAGGTAAGGCAAGATGGAGACAGTAGGTCAAGATAAAGAGAGTAGGACAAGTAGATGAAGAGGGCAATATGGAGACAGTAGAACAAGATGGGAAAATAAGATGTAGAAGAACAAGAAAAAGACGATAGAACAAGATAGAGACAGTAGAACAAGATTGAGACAGTAGAAAAAAATGGAAGAACAAGATGGCGACAGTAGAACAAGATGAAGACAGTAGGGCAAGAAAATAATGGTAGGACAAGATGGAGACAATACAAGTAATTACATTGTAAAACCAAATATCCAACAGCTGGACAAACTTGCCACAATTGCCAGCTCACCCACCTTAACATACTGGCGCAGGAAAAAGGGGCTCATGTCAGGAGGGGAGGAAGTGGTGTGGGGTTTCAGGAGTTGGCTGGTAGCCACAGGCTCCTCATCACTCTGCTGGCTCTTCCAGTAATCAAGGAGAGACTTGAGCACATGCAAGCAGTAATCCACAGCTCCCGAGCTCAGCAGGGCAGTGGCAGTTGCACTAGAGATCAGCGACGAGGACTTCAGAGAAAGAAAGATGGATGAGTGCTTGTCTATTGTGTTCCATGAGTTCTCATTACAATTATCCTTTCTTAAATGGAATATAAACTGCTCATGTATCCCCACCCTCTGCACATACAACTGGAAGGTAGTAATCAGGTGACCCCAGGAAGTGATAGGGTAAACTAACCACCTGTATAGTGGAAGTAGCCCTGTAACTTCACACTCTGCACACAGAAATGGGAAGCAGGGACTATGCAACCCCACTCTCTGGGAGGACAGTAATGTGAGCCCACCCTCTGTAAGCAGCCATGGAGGAAGTGGTCATTTAACCTGACCTTCTGCATTCAGCCCTAGGAGGAAAGTAGAGTTATGGATAATTTACCTCACAAATGGAGGATTTGGAGCCAGATTTTGTTCTGGACATGAAGACGCTGAGCAGCCTCATGATGACCAAGTGAACCTCGTTAAGTGTTGTGCGCTCATTCTTCTTGGACACATCCTGGGACAGGGGATTAAACACATTGCAGACATATTAGGCTCTGTAGAGGTTCGGTAATAACTGAGCATCACAGTGAGATTTCGAAGTATGGCAGCCAGGCGGCTTGCTACCTTTTTGTCCAGGCCAAGCTCTGCAATCAACTGAGACAACAGGTTATCCAATGCACCTTTATCCTTCTCATCGTCGCCATCAAGATCTGCCGTCAGCATAAGTAGCACCTGAGTAATAATACACAGACAGCATCAGCTATAGGTGCCCTTTACTCTCTCCTACCCACCCAGCATGAGATTAAACATATACTTTCCATTACCCTTTTCAGTCTTCAAATCAGTCATTTCTCCATCCCTTCCATCCACCCCAGCACATTTGTGCTGCTCCTCTTCACCTTCCACTTCACATTAGCAAGGCCACCCCATACCTCCCAACATCTCATTATTATAAAAAGGAGGATTTAACACATTCCAGATGCAACTAGTACATGCCCAGTTATAGTGAGATGCCTCTACAATCTGCCCATAACCCCACCCACCAAGATCTGTCCCTTTTGAGGACCATTATCTGGGACATTCCTGACTAAATCAGAACCACTGAGAAGTAAGTAACTCCTGCAGAACCAGTATTCTAACCAGCTATATCCTCTTCACCACACAGGGTCCAGATGAGCTATATGTCACACCCTTGCAATGCCAGACATCTGGTTCACTGTATAAATCTCCTCTGCACTCTCTTGCTTCTTAGCAGCTATGTGTCTTTCCCCTACACCACAAAGTGTAGTATATACACACACCTTTCCATTGCAGCTAAATACACATTCCAGGAACTCTCCTGCTTCTTTCATGCTCTTCCTCAGTGACAATTTTAGCCTCACATCAGGAGACAGCTGGATAACATCCTCACAAACTAGATCTAATACACCCCTAATAGCACCCCCCAAATTTACTTAAAGTCCCCACTGCCAGTGATGGTAGGGATGGCTATATAATGCTCAGGAAAAGTAATCTGGGTGTATTGTTTGCCTATGTATTACCTGCATATAAGGGATGGCACGGACCCCTCCAACCCCTCTTAGACTAGGCAGGGACTGAAGCAGGCGTTCCAGCAGCATAAGGCGCACCATGTGGAGTCTGAAAATAGCATAAAAACGGTGAATTAAAAAGTGTCCGAAGTCTGAATTGTATTTGTCAGATGTCTTTGTAGCCTTAAAACTAAGCAAACCTGTTGCTGGTATGAGTGTCACCCTCTGTCTCCCCTTCTCCTTCAGAGCCGTCGGCTTCATGCTGGCCTGTAGTAGTGCTGATTGCCCCAGTGCTGGAACTAATGCTTCCCGGTCCTGTAGGGTGCCCTTCAACTGTGGTGTCACCATAAGCGCTGCTTCGTCCTGAAACTAGAACAAAAAGGAGAAGGGTGGCAAAACCAAGGGCGGATGTGTAGATTTCCACATTATTAAAGTGATACTGATAGGATTTCCAAGCTGCAGTTACTCCACAGTGATTATAAAGCACAAGAAATCACATTGCTGCTTATTCTCTTCTACAAGAGCACACAGCAACCCAACTGCCACAGCACTCCCTTGGGCAATTCATTTTCACAATCTTGTCAGTATCACTTTAACTAAACCACAGAAACATGGATTTAGAGACAACAACTCTTTTAACGGTCACATTCTCTCTAGGTCCCTCAAGCAACTTCAGTCTGCTTCCCATTGATCTCACATTCAAGCCTTACACTATAATGGTTGTGGGCCTTACATGATGGACACAAGACAGACGTACCACTATGCTCACCAGCCACCGAGTCGACTGCACTCCCACCACTTTCTGAGCCCACGCTGCCTCCATGATCTGCTGGGGATGTGCGCAGAGTGGAGCCGTCTGTTGCCGCTGTGCTTCCTTCATCATCTGAGGCTGGAGCTACAAGCATGAGGAGAGCTGTTACAGGTAAAAACACAGTCTCTAACTAACACGTTAGCGGGATGCAGAGCCCCAACAAGCAAGACACATAGCACCCTGATATAGAATATGGGATCACGCTGGATTCTTATAGAGCCCGTGACCTTCCAACCATAGTTCTGAAAGTATGCACCCAACAATGCAACCCAATGTTAATATTCTGCCTGGCTTGGACCTCATACTACTGGAAGAAGGCAGTAGGCTTATTGGCAGAGGGGGATTAACTTTATCCCACTAGGGAGGCAAGAGGTGGGCTAAACTAGGGCCAGAACAATAGATGTGTTTAAAAGTTCAGCTGATGGCAAAAGGAGATTTTGTGTAATCACCATTCAATCTCTTTCTCTTCCGTCACTTGGGGGACACAGGGACAGTGGGGTATAGCTGGTATCACTAGGAGGCAGGACACAACCTTAACAAAGAAACTGACTCCTCCTCCACTGGCAATACCCTCAGCAGGTGGAGCTTAGGTCAGTTTGTACCAAAGTCCTCAGAAGTGTATAATAACCTTAAACTAAACTTAACAGTATCATGTCTGACAGAAGTGAAGGCCTCGATCCAGGGAGGGAAGCCCTGTGTCCCCAAGTGACTGAAGAGAAAGATTTAACAGTGAGTACACAAAATCTCCTTTGCTACTAATCATCTTAGGGCACACACGGACAGTGGGGACATACCAAAGCTGTCCCCTGAAGACTCGGGTGGGAAGAAGCCTATGTTGGAGTAACCACCGTGGCCTGAAGCACCTTTCTACCAAAGTGGGTGTCAGAGGCCGCAATGGTATCGAAATGGTAAAATTTGGAAAACGAGTGAACCGAAGTCCACATTGCAGCTTTGCACAGCTGTTCCCGCTGAGGCTTGATTTTAGAATGTACTCACACCTCTGGTGGAGTAAACCGTAACTCTGCTTGGAGGTTCCTGGCCTTGTGCTGTGTATTCTCTTTGAATAGCTTACTTGATCCAACGGGATATAGCCGGTTTGGTGGCCATGGCGCCTTGGCGTGGTCCGAAGGAAAAACTAATAAGGAATCCGATTTGTGGATGTCTTTGAATCTATGCAATTAGAACTTTAGTGCTTGGACTGGATCCAGAGTGTACAGAGCCCTATCTTTTTGATTAGCTGGAGCAGGGCAAAAAGATGGCACAACTATTTCTTGGTTCAGATGAAAGACCGAAACAACCTTTGGGAAAAAAAGGGATGGTGCAAATGAAAGGCAAACTGCAGAACCGAGCTCCGAGACTCATCTCACTGAGGAAATGGCTAGAAGGAAAACTGTCTTCTGGGTGAGCCACTGCAGAGAAATTGATCCAAGAGGTTCAAAAGGTGGGTGTTGTAGTGCCCGGAGTACTAAGGTGAGGTCCCAGATGGGGATTGGGGCCCGCACCGGAGGAGCCACGTGCACCACCCCTTGGATGAAGGTCCTGATATCCAGAATCACTGCTAGTCTTCTTTGTAAAAGCACTGACAGGGTAGAGGGCTGTGACTTGAGGGAGCTCTTGAGTGACATGCCCATGTAGAAATTCCAAGATATTTGGAATGGAGACTGTCTTGAAACTGGCTTTGTGTCTGTTACACCATTGTTGGTAGGTGGACCAAACTCTATGGTAGGCCCTGGCTGAGACTGGCTTTCTGGCTGCAGATATTGTGTGTGCCACGGCCCTGAAAAATCAATTTGGATCAGAATTTTCGTCTCAAGAGCCACGCCGTCCAATTGATTGATTTGGATGGGTCCCTGAGTGAGAAGATCTGGAAGTGGAGGCAGAGTCCATGGTTCTGCCACTGAGAGGTTTAGTAGGTCTGTGAATCAAGCCGTTCGAGGCCACCTCGGTGCACTCCGAGGTCAACCTCCGGAGTTCCCCACGTCTGCTATATCCTGAAAGACAGTGTTGTTTAGTGACCACTCGCTAGGGTCTAGAGACTGTTGGCTTAGGAAGTCTGCCTCCCAGTTCTGTAGGCCTGGGATGTAGATGGCGGACAGTTGGACTTGATGAGTCTCTGCCCACCGGAAGATGAGCCTGATCTCATTTAGGACTGCTTTGTTCTTTGCCCCCCCGGTGGTTGATGTAAGCCACCGCTTGGATTGGAGTTCTTGGATTGCACTTTCACTGACTGGCCCTTTAGGTTCTACTGCCAATGAATCAGGGCTAGACGTATTGCTCGTATTTCGAGCAGATTGATTTGCAGATGCCTTTTGTTCGGGCTCCACATCCCCTGCGTTGTGCCCTCTAGAACTGCTCCCAAGCTGAAGAGACTCGTGTCTGTGGTGAGGATGCTCCAGAGGGGTTCCCCATGGCATATCCCCAGAGTGAGGCGAGTAGATTTTAGCCACCAGCGAAGAAAGGACCTTGTTTGAGGGGACAGCGGGATCTCCGGTTCCATATGTTGAGTATGTTCAATTGAAGGTCTCTGAGAAGGAACTGGGCAAAGGGAACTGCCTCTATGGTAGAGACCATGACTCCCAACACCTTCATGCAGAATTTCACTGTATGTCATGGTTTCTGAAGTAGGGTTCGCAACAGAACTTGAAGATAGAACACTTTTTCTGGCAGAAGTGAGAGCTTTTGTGTCTGCGTATCGAACCTCATGCCCAGGAAGTTCATGGATTGGCTGGGTATTCGAGACGACTTGTCAAGATTCAGAACCCAACCCATTTCCCCGAGTTTGTCCATGTATTTTTGGAGCGACCGTTGAGCCTCTTGAAGAGACGAGGTCTTGATTAGGAGGTCGTCCAGATAAGGAGTGATGCAGATTCCTTGTTTGCTAATCTCTGCTGTGGATGCCACCATAATTTTGGTCGATGTGAGGCCGAAGGGGAGGCTGGTGAACTGGAAGTGATGATTTTGGAATGCAAAGCACAAATATTTCTGATGCAGAGGGAAAATGGGAACATGCAGATAGGCGTCTTTTATGTCGAGTGACTAAGGAATTGTCCTGGGGCCATTGCTGCGATGAGCGATCTTAGAGATTCCACCTTGATCCAGCCAGAAGTAGGTTAGAAATTACCTCTAGAAAAGCTATGCACTCGGTTGACTCCTGTGGAAGTCGTGACATGAAAAACCTGTGTGGGGGAAGTGAGAAGAACTCTATGTGGTAGCCTCGAGTAACTACCTAGTGTATACAGGAATCTTGGCCGAGTGTAGTCCGTGCATCCGCAAAATGTATAAATCTCCCCCCTATTGACGGCGAATTGTAATTGGAGTGTGCTTCCGATTTTGCCAGGAAGATCTCTGTTTGTTGCAGAAGCTTGGGTTGCGGAAGAGTGCTTTTGCCGCCTGTGGCCTGACTAATGATCTTATCAAGTTCGGGCCCAAAGAGAAGTTTACTCTTGAAGGGGATTGACGTTTGGGATTTCTTGGAGGAAAGGTTGGATGACCATAATGTCATAGAGAGGAATCATGAGCAGCTACTGCGATCTGCTGATAACCTGTGTTGCATCCAGAGACGCTTCACATATGTAGTTATTAGCTTCCTTGATTTTGGAAGCCCATTGAGAAAGTTCATGACGCTGTGCTCCTTCCGCCATAACGGTGATGAGGGAGTTGGGCCAGGATTGTATTGCTTGGCTAACCCAGGCCGTGGCTAGAACAGGCTTGAGGGATGAGCCTGAAGCAAAGAACACTGAGCATAGTAATCCGTCTAGCTTCTTGTACATAGAGCCCTTGAACGAAGAAGCGTCCAGGACCGGTAGGGCTGCATTTTTGGATAGTCTGGATACAGATGTGTCAACTGATGGGGGGGAATGACCATTTCCTGTGTGTTCTGTTGAGAACGGATAGAGCTTAGAGAAACGATGATTAGGTTGAAACTTGAAAGCGTTTCTCTGGCTTATCCCATTCTTGCTGTATGATTTGATCTAGCCGAGAATGAGAAGGGAATACAGGTACAGATTTATTGTGCCTCTTGAAAAGTGCCTTGGAAGGCGCAGTCGATGCCTGTGGCTCTTGGAGATGCAGGGTCTCCAGTACTGAGGTAATCAGTGTATCTATGTCAGGGGAATGCCGGTAGGATTCCTTGTCTTTGTTCTCTGATTCAGAGGATAATTTGCCCTCAGAGAGGTGGTGGTCTTCCCCCCCGACTCCACAGGTGGTGAAAGGGAGTGTCTGGTATCACTCTGATCATCAGATGGAGAGGGGGCCCTACTTTTGGAGGGTCTGGGATTGTCTAAGAGGGCTAGCAACTTGTCTAGGGACTGTGCTAATTTTGGTATCCCCATAGCCAATTGGGATGGGCACTCCGGTGTAGTCTGCCTACTGTTTGAGGATGTTTACCTACTGGAGGCTGAACAGTCATCCTGAGGGGCCTGGTTCACTAGAGGGGGAGGCTCTGAATCTAGTCTGAGTGGCATGCACTTGCTTCAGAAAGGATCATTATGCCCAGCAGGGAAATGTTAGCGGCTTTTGGCACAGGCCAAGTATTCTATTGGAGCTGAAGGTGCGGCCCTAGGAAAAAAGGCTGTCACTGGGCCCCCTCAGACATGGTACCAAGTTTGGTGTGCTACTGTGGGGAGGCAAAATGCCCTCAGTGATATGCTGCCACTAACCTGTAGATATCACCAGGAAGGAGAGAGAGAGTATGTTCCTGGAAGTGCCCTGCAGTTTTCTCAGCCCAGATATTGAGGGGAGAATCTACTGTAGTAGTGCCTGCCCTGTGTCCCTTGTGCTTCTGAGTGTGCAGTTCAGTGCAGAACAAATACCAGCAAAAGCTGAGCAGAGAATTTGTAGAAGTCCTACCTCCTGAGGACACAACCGACCTAAGCTCCGACTGCTGCGGGTATAGCCAGTGGAGGAGTCAGTTTCTTTCTTAAGGTTGTGTCCTGCCTCCTAGTGATACCAGCTATACCCAACTGTCCCTGTGTCCCCCAAGATGACTTGGAGAAATAAATATTTTTATGGGGAAATACAGTAGAGGGATAGCCCAGTTGGTCTTGAAACCAGTAGCTCTCAACAAAGGCAAGTTAAAAGGCACCCCCAGCAAAGGATAGGAGATTTAAGCAAAAGCAAATGCAGCAATAACCCCCAAGAAGACACAAGAAAATAAGCCATAAAGGAGAACTAAACCCTAAATGATCCAGGACTTCAAACTTATCACAGGGGGTCACCATCTTGGAAAGTGTCTGTGACACTCACATGCTCAGTGGGCTCTGAGCAGCTGTTGAGAAGCTAAGCTTAGGGGTCGTCACTAATTATCCAGCAGAAAATGAGGTTCCCCGGCTTTAATAAAAGCTGATGCTACAGGTTTGCAGATTATTAAATTCTGATGCTAATTGCACTGGTTTCTGTGTCGCCATGTAGTAATTATCTGTATTAATGACTAGTCAGCCTTATATTGTGAAATTTCGATTCTATGTGTACTTAGGGTTGCCATCTGGCTGGTAAAAAATTATGCTTAATGCCAATGTTATTAACAGGAAAAAATGGCAAGAATATAGGAAGGTCGATATTTTTTTCCAGAAAAGGTGGCAACCCTATGTGTATTGTATATTGTGAGTGGGTCCCTAAAATGACAGCAGCACAGAGCATGTGAATCAGTGAATCAGAAAAGAAGATGGGGAGCTACTGGGGCATCTACTGGGGAGACACAGATCTTTACTGCTAAACCACAAGCACAAAACATCATGTACAACATTTACACACACTTCTTTAGCTAGGCTTTAGTTCTCCTTTAAGCATCACCAAATGAGAGGGTTCAATTAATGTGGTGTATGAATTCATTAATTCTAAGCTTTTCATAACACACCACCCTCATTTATAGACATGGCAGTAAGTGCACACATGATGCACAAAGTCCCTGCTGTATAAAGCTAGGCCCAAATTGAAAAAAAAAAAAAACTGGAACTTTTATAAAAGGATCCAGTGCCCACAGAAATGCAAATGTGATTGCTCTGTGCACAGCAATAACAAGACAGCAGCTTATGAACACGACCTCAGGACTGAGCTGCAGATACCTGATGCAGTGGTGTCCGATAAGGTTCCTGCATCCAAGGAAGATGAGCTCGGAGCCTGCCCAGACAACCCTAAACTCTGTAGCCCTAGGGCGCTGCTGCTGCTCCCTGTAAAGAGAACAGAGAATACTACAAAATACGTTATCTGCCCCCACATAACGCAGCTGGTACTTAGGCTTAGAAATAGTACAGTCTGTAAAGCACAACAGCCAATCAGATGTTAGTGTTCACCATACTAATAAATAGAGGTTGCGAATAGTTACAAGGCTCAGGCAAACACATTTCTATGCAAAAGCCTGAGAGTGAAGAGTTTGCCTCTTGTAGTCCATTGCTGGAATGGCAGGGACCCAGATAAATATACAGAGATAAAGGTAAAACCTACCCTGCTGATCCTGCTGTAGGCTGAGAGCGATTGCCAATTCCACCATGGTCTCATCATCAGCATCTGGAGGAATATCCAGCATTGGTGGGAAACCTTCTGCTCCGGCCAGGAGAGCCTCCAGTGGTGATGGGTTTCCATTGTTTACACTGTCAGCACTCTCTAGCACCATAGATTCCGACTGTAAAAACAAACATGTTCTCACAAAACTGATGTTCCCTGCATCGCTACAGTTGCAGTTCACCATCATCAGGTACGGGTCTTATAATCTAAAATTACTCACCACCATCTCAAAGTCCCCGTGATCGGTTTCATTCTGTTCTTGGCTCTGCTGCCGAAGATGTTCCACATGAGGGATACCTGAAGTATGCATCTTGTCTTCAGCTTCATCGTCGTCGTCATCGTCCTTGTCTACTGGGCCAAAAAAGCACATTGCTATTGAAAGCAGTAGATGTCTGTACTTTTCTCTGGTTCTGACTCTTGAAACAATGTAGCAGCGTTCATTTTCTCCCAGATTAGTTAATCTAGTTCTGCGAGATTGCTTTGGGAGTCAGAGCCAGCAGTGCATAGGATACATGGTGAAATTCATAGCAGTATAATCCTTGCTTTGACGTTTATGTCACAGAAAGGCAAGGGGAACGATCACAAAAATGTTATAGAAGCTTCAGCATACTGAAATAAGAAACTTTCTAAATACAATCAATTAAATATTTTGCATTGTTTCTGAAATAACCACGTTTAAATTCACTATTCCTCTCTCAGCATCTGTTTCTCTTCATTCTGTCTTCATGCAGCAGTTGGGTGTCAGATGAATGATCCAATATATCTTATGGGGGGGTCCTTTCCAAAAGATGTATTAGAGCTCACTCAAATAACTGGTTCCAGTACAAACACAATCTAATACAATCTAAGAAAATAACAGCCTTTTGCTCAAATCCTGCATGTACAGAGACACGATGTCTGGAGAGAGTGAGCTCTAATACATCTTCTAGACAAAAGGAGCCCCCCTATAAGATATATTGGATGTAACTGTCAATGAATATCTGACACCCAACTGCTGCATGTAGAGAGACATGATGTCTGGTGAGTTTAATAGAGTGAGCTCTAATACATGTTCTAGGCAAAAGGAGCCCCCCTATAAGATATATTGGATGTAACAATTAATATCTGACACGCAACTGCTGCATGTAGAGAGACATGACGTCTGGTGAGTTTAATAGAGTGAGCTCTAATAC